>OX246745.1:3391676-3396676 GCA_945910005.1 Isoperla grammatica
CATTTCTGACGGCTATAATTGCTTAATTTTTAATGCTTTCAAATTGACAAAAAGTAAATCAAAATATCTCATTGTCTAGAGAATTTAATGCTCGTTAAAAATGTTTCTCTGTTCCAATAAACATATTCCACTTTTCAAATTACCTTGTTTAACTTTTGTAGTGTGTTGTTTGCACACACTTTTCTCTATTTAATTAGGTAATTTGACCAATGGAAATATTTATTTGAACAGAGAAACATTTGTAAGATGGAGCATTCAATTCTGTAGGGGATGACATGTTTACTTTTTGAACATTTTTAATCATTCTACAGCAATTTTGCCCGACATAAATCGGGGGTTCTGAAGGATAGGTCGAGATACAGTATAATAATTAATATTTAAAAACAATTAATTACACCATCAGATCTAGTCTAGAGTCCTTCTAGCTTGCGTTTTTCGAAAAATTAGCCATTTTACAATATGTGAAAGTAGGGTTTTGAAAGTGGGTAGTGCTTGCCAACATCTCTAAAGACAATGCTTCTAGTACTTGTAAATGTAACTAATGACTGGAATAGTGCAGTGCTCCTCCTTAGAAGAAACTCTACACTGTGTATCAGGTTCAAAAAAGTGTGTCTGGTTTGTCAGAAAAATAATTACTAGTTGTGATGGTGCAAAACGTTTACCAATTAGACCATTGGGTCTTGATTATGTATTATAACAGTATCAATGCTTTACCTGCTGCATAGATTGATTTGGTGGAACATACATAAAAAGTGTTGTTTTTCACTGTTCTATTGTCGTGACAATAACATCATCTTTCCACATCAACGACATCAAGCATTCATTGCACCTATATATAAGTAGGCCTAATGTTTCCATAAAAAGATATGCTTTAATGTAACCCTTAAAAATAAAATAAATACAAATAAATTATGACATCAAACAAAGAATGTAGTGTTATTTTTAAGAATATTCTAAATTAATTTTAAACTTTTTGCCATGTATTGTACATTTCACCATTATTCATGAATCAATTACCGTATTAGTTTTAAAATCGAGAGACACCTTTTTGAATCCGATAGTAGTTATCAAGTTACCAGCTAATACTTTGCTTTTGTATTGTATATGTGATTCTATGATACAGTTGTAGGGAAGATGTTGCATAACTAACCCAACATTTGGAGTTATCCTTTGTGGTAACGAATACCAAATACACGTGAGCTAAGATAGAAGTATGTCAACATTAGACTGCTTGAGTGCTTGGTCATGATTCCAATAAATATAGGCCAGTTTTATTATATTGAAAGTAAATGTTACCACTAAGAGGCTATCATGTTGTTTTAACATAGAGATAAATATTTATTACTTGCTGTAGTAAATGACTGGTGGTACTGTGGATAAAGTTTATCAATACAGATCAAAACATAGCAAACCGTAATTTATCTGAATACTGTTATTTGAATAGACTGGAATGGAAAACAAAATCATAATTTTTGTATTACAATTTGTGAGGGGATTTTGTGTAATCAGAATCTCAAATAACCTACTCAGGATTTATCAATTAATTACAGCATATTAAATTATTATTTCATTACAGTGTAAATACAAATTATATTGCTTTATTAATTGAGTATGGTGAATTTTCTCATTGCAATTCATACCATTATATGTGAGTTGATGTAATGATTCTCAATTGTATGTGCATAGTGTAGAAGCAATGTGCCTTTCTCTGTTTTGTTAGCTACTCTCTCGCAAAGTTCAAGTTCCTTTTTTGACCTATGAGAGCAAAATTTCAAGCTCACTCATATGCGGTTCAAAAGTTTCCTTCAAAAGTTCCTTTCTATAAGTGATTTTTTCTGTTTGTAATTTGCAGGTAGGTAATTTTGGTATATAAAAGTAATTAATTTCTAATGCCGGTGCAAACATGAACAAAAACAACACTCGCTACTACAACCGAACACCTTCACTAAGTCACCTGACTCTTCGAACCAATGGCATTGGCAGTCGAAAAACAAACTGACTCGATCTTTCTTGAAATTGGTCGAATTATTGATATACTACTAACCATTCAAAAACTATTAACTTGCAAACAAACGTTTGAAAGGAACTTTTTGAAATTTTAAATTTCCCGGGAATTATGAACGCTTGAATATTCACCTGAATAAATAGTGAACGAGTTCCTTCAAAAGTTCTCAAAAAAGAAACGCAGTCCTAGGAACTTGAACTTTTCAAAAGTACCTTCCCCAACAGTGATTTACACCGAGAGTATTGATGCTTCTCAAACAACAATGAACTGAATGATTGAATGCCAGCCAGGCTCAAATACTGTTAGGGTGAAATGCAATGTGGTGCCATCATCATGACATGCTTATGTTCTGATAGAATAATTGCATGACTAGTAGTATTAATTTGTCTTCCATAAAGTGAGGCTGTCTGTATTAGGCTGACCAGAGAACTTAACTGCTAAGTTCAACTGCTGTAGACATTGAGGTAATATCTGTACTGCTATTTGCAAACATGAGAATTTTTATTTCATATGGCTATGATTATAAATTATAATATCATGATTTTTTTTTATAATTGTAAAATTAGTTAAATAAATTATTTGCTGTTGTTAGAATGTGGTGTTATTTCATATTGCAGTATTGTGTGCTGACCTAATAGTGTCCTCAGCTTACATTAGATTGCTGTAATGAGGTTAGTTATGTAGAGATTCTAAGAATAACATTATTAACTGGTCATTAGCAAATTATGCTAAAAAGTCTACTCAGGAATTTTTTCCGTAATGGTTACCGCATTCGGGGCTTCCGAAGCAGTCACAACCGCAAATTGCAATGCTATTGAAGAACGTTATACATTCATTATATTTATAAATAAATATTCTGATTCTGATTATTTTTCACTCTCGTCAGTTGTCTTGAATTGTTGCGTGTTGAGAAGGCAAACTGGCGAAAGCCAAATCTTAGCCTGGGACCCTTGACCACCAATAAATGGCTAAACGGGTCCCAAAAAATCTTAGTCAAACACTACTCACTGTGGAGTGTGGGGTAGTTTGGGTGCGAAGGCCCCAGTAATAGACAGTCCTTCAACTGATAAGAAGGTTAGCACTAGTGTGGGTGTGAAGGCCCCAGTAATAGACAGTCCTTCAACTGATAAGAAGGTTAGCACTAGTTTGGGTGTGAAGGCCCCAGTAATAGACAGTCCTTCAACTGATAAGAAGGTTAGCACTAGTTTGGGTGTGAAGGCCCCAGTAATAGACAGCTGTTCTTCAACTGATAAGGTTATGGGTCAAGACCTATATATATATTGTCATTCGATAATGCATATCTCCAGGACCCCTATTCTAGTGACTATTGTTTATTTTGCAAATTTGAATCCGATCCAAAACAGTAGTATAGTAGTAGTAGTAGTAGTAGTAGTATTTATTTTGCCATGTTATACATATTTTTACATAGTATGGGATACAGTTGCAGAGAACTTCCAATAGAAGTAGAGTATGCTTGTACATTGGAAGCTCTCTACATAATTTCAGCAAATTAAAATAAATAAGTATATAAGGTGAGAATGTACAAGAATAATAATAATACATTAAACATTGTTTAAATCTAACCTACAAAGGGAACGTGAAAAGAAAGTGAATAATAACATAATTATTTCCTGTAACCTATAACCTAACAGAGCAGTAACCTAACCTAACAGAGCAGTAACCTACAACCTAACAGAGCAGTAATTTATGTACTTGGGTAGAAGAAAATATGGTTTTAGGAATTTCAAGAATTCTATGTGATTAACCCCCTTTTATGCCTAGTATCGTGTTTATTACCTCATCAGATGTGCCCAGACTTCAAATAGTGATTCTTAAATAGGTCTGATAAAATAACATACTAATAATGATTTTTTTATACCTATGGTTATAGATATTCTAATTTCGATGAAACAAAATTATGTTCTAGAGTATAAAATGACAACTACATAATTAATTCTTTGAATCCTTTGTATTTACAAATTATATTCTACCATCAGTGGCGGTGGAGAGTTTTCTAATGCCCGTGCATCTTCTTCGGCTCCTAGCCATACACCGACGTTCTTAGAACCTGATGTTCCCCTCTTCAGGTGACTAAACTAGGTACCGATAGGCCTATATTAGTGTGTTTGGACAATGGGAAGGAATGTCCGATGGCTGATAAGACTCATATCAAGACTCAAGAATTGGATAACCCAAAAGTCGCCAAGTCAATCTCCAGTATTAGGTGTGGGGTGCGCCTGTCACCCTTTCGAAAGCGGGTAAAATATACCGTTTTTTTCTCTGTTTGGTGAATCCTTTACTTTTTACAACGCTTATATTAACTTCTTGTGTTTGTATGTTTGTCTGTCTGTCTGTTTGTCTTAACGGAATCTTATAATCGATATTTCACCTACTTCTAAATGTCCGATCGAGCTGAAATTTTTCACACATACCTATTCTTAATGACAATACATGAATCAATTCTCATATTTACTAAATATACAATTTATCTATCATAATTAATTAATCAACGTTTTATATGGGAATCAATATTTCCCCCACTTCCCAACGTCCGATCGAGCTGAAATTTTTCACACAGTCGTATTTTCTAAATGACAATATATGAATCAATTATCCGATTCACTAATTAATCAATTAATCCATCATAATTAATTAATTCAACAATTAGCTTCATATGGGAAATTACTAATTAGTCACAGCTAGTGAGGATGGGCCAACCAGATGCAGGCATCGGAATATACCGCTGGTTGTTCGGGACTCAAATATCCGTGACGAAAGCATCGGATATGTTTCTATGCAGTAAGAATGTCAACACGCTCCACTTGTAAGTATGGTACAACCCCGTGCGGTGAGTCATTCACCATGTACGCATAGGTGCGTTCCCTTCGCGTGGTTCGACCTCACAGTTGATCGGATGGAGTTGGTGCCAGCGCAACTGCTGTTATCTATCACGGTAGGAATTGATTGTTATAATATAATATAATAATACAGTGCC
>OX246745.1:3399176-3406041 GCA_945910005.1 Isoperla grammatica
ACTCGCAGCCGCCGCGACCTACAAAACATCGCGTCACTGACAACTGTCCGGTTACAAGTGGCAATCATTTTTTTCGTTTGCGTGGGGTATAAATTAATTTTTAGGAATAAAAATTTGACAAAGTTTATCTCGCAAGAACAATTATTGTCACTCTAATGAAATTCGCTTCTGACAGAGATGCCTACGGTCATTAGGCTGGACACTCGACATCACACAGGGGCGATACTTCAATCCTAATCCAAAAATTTCAATTTATTCCGTATTCTTAAATTTTCACCTCCAAAACAACTTTTTGTTAGATCCTTGTGACATTCTTACTAAACACATGAAGATGAAGTGAATGGTTGTTGCGCACCTGCAAACAGTTCTGTGATGTCAGCATTCTTCGTGCCCTTGCAGTCCGGTGCGGAGGCCGTAGCGGACCAAGAACCTAAAGGGGCCGCCGCTCCTGAGGAACCAGACTACCAGTGCGGCTGGTGGCTGGTGCGCCCTCGATGTCTGCAGAAGTACCGCACAGCCAAGTGGGTGCTGTTTGGTCTCTGCTGGGCGGGCGCCTTACAAGGTACGGTATGAGCCAAGCTTACTACCCCCCAACACTGCCTTGAGGCCACACTGCAGTGGCTGGTGCACTAGTACTGTACAGCCAAGTGGGCGCCTTACAAGGTACGGTATGAGCCAAGCTTACTACCCCCCAACACTGCCTTGAGGCCACACTGCAGTGGCTGGTGCACTAGTACTGTACAGCCAAGTGGGCGCCTTACAAGGTACGGTATGAGCCAAGCTTACTACCCCCCAACACTGCCTTGAGGCCACACTGCAGTGGCTGGTGCACTAGTACTGTACAGCCAAGTGGGCGCCTTACAAGGTACGGTATGAGCCAAGCTTACTACCCCCCAACACTGCCTTGAGGCCACACTGCAGTGGCTGGTGCACTAGTACTGTACAGCCAAGTGGGCGCCTTACAAGGTACGGTATGAGCCAAGCTTACTACCCCCCAACACTGCCTTGAGGCCACACTGCAGTGGCTGGTGCACCGCTAATATACTACAGTTTACACCCTATTAGCATAATTGTGAAGGTATATCTGTGAGATGTTTATATTAGGCTACAACGTCAAAAGTGTGCCCCCCCCCCCCAACCCTCCAAAACACACACAAGTAACAGTTTGTTTCTGCGAAGAAAGTCACTGATTCACAACAGTAACTCACTAATATTATACTAGTGACTCCAAGTGCTCGAGAAACACTTTCACCCACCCAACGACCATATTTATCGAGTTCTTAGTACGGATGTTATTAATAGTATAGTAAGTAATGACTTTCATCATTACTATCCTCGTGCAAATATTCAGAGAGAATGAGAGGTACATTGCTCGGTCAGCAGAGATGAGAGGGGAGTAGACTGCATAGAGCATAGTCGCCAGAAGCGCCATAACAGCTGTTCTCAAGTATGATTTGCCAAGATCGACAGATCTCATCAAGCTCTCAAATACTTGTCCTCGTTTGTTTTATTTGGATTGGAAGGAGATAGGAGACGATGTTTCTCTTCACTGATGTCGTTGGGAATTTTTATTTTGTTATATGTGCTCTATCTCATAGATTATACTATGGCCCAGCACGGAGATTGAAGATTGCGAGGGAGGGAGACGAAGCCAATATCCCCCCCCCCCCCCCTCCCAACCCTTCCCCAACCACAGCGCAAGAAAGAGCTGAAAGACTGTGTAGCTGTATGTTGTGTGTTACACACTCGCATAAAGCAACATACGTTGAGGATCATGATTTGAATCATGAATACGAAAGACCTTCATGTTTTCTCCTCTTGCACCCACTGGACCCCTATTGGGTAACCTTCTGATTTCTGTCTTAAATGAAAGCAGCCGAAACGAATGCAGGCACAAATTATTTGCCCGTTTCAGCCGTCGCCAAAGATGGACAAAATAGTGATTCTATAACAGCGCCTGAAATGTGTATGTACGCTTTGGGAGGACATCACAAGGCGACTGAGCCACCGAGGCTTTAAGCCAGTCAGAAACAGACAATATCATGATTTAGAGGGCCGTGATCACTGCAACACGACTCAAATCAAAACAAACATAACCTACACAGTTACATGAACGCGTTTCTCACAACACAAGAAACAACCTTGAATGCCCTATTTCTTGCTAGAAATTTCTCTATACCCTACAGGAAGCCTACAAGGTAATGCCTAGGCAATAGCTAATTCTGTCTTTGCAGTGAATTGATATGTATCAGCCCAGACCGTGGCGCAGGCTGAGATCTTCGAATAATAAATACTGTCTCAAATGAAAAGTGAATCCGTTGTTTATTGGTATTTTTCACTAATTACAATAGTATATAATTATTGAGTGTAGTTTGGAGAACAATATCACGCGTCAACAGTTATTATCCATGCTTAATATTACGGCTGATTTCATTTCACCAGTTACTGAAACCATATCAGGACCACGGAAATGGATTCAGGCTGAAATGGGCACCAAACCAAAACAGTATGTAATCTCAATTGAACGAACAAGCTCGAAATCAGGCAGAAACCAAATCAGGACCTACGAAAAAAGTTACAGAATAGGGGTCCTGACAAATTATGAATGTGTGGAAGAACGCCAGGGCCCGGATTCACAAGAGGTCCTAAGTCTTTTTTTGGTCTTAACTCTAAGACCGGCCTAACTTTGAAACTTTTATAAAACCAGAAAAATATCTTAGAACGGATTTTAAAACATATTATTGAAATGTTCTATATGTCCTTGTTCTCACCAGGAATTAGTAACTTTTCATGTGACCTGGGTCTGGTTTTACAAGATGTTCAAAGTTAGGCCGGTCTTAGAGTTAAGACCAAAATAAGACTTAGGACCTCTTGTGAATCCGGGCCCAGGAATCTATACATTTTCGTTGAATCAGCTAGTAATGCGAGTCCCATATTGCTGTCCCACTTTGAATGGTACAACTACATACTAGACAACTCCATTACTTCACCGTGATTTTGAGTTGTACTAATTTGTATGATGCAGTGATGCATTGTCTTGAATGTCTGTCCTGCTATAGTGCAGACATACTTGTGGCGTGGCAAGAAATGTGCTCCCCCCCCAGCCCCCTTAGCATCCTGCGCGAGCCAACCCCACAGCGCATTCAACGGAAGATTTATACCACCGTATTTTCTAGTTACCATAATCAAACTGAATTTGCCCTCAAGAGTATTCAAAATAATGTTTTATGTATTAGAAGCGCAGTGTATGGAAAATGAGAATATTGCACCAACACTTCGAGTCAAGTCTCCTCGATATCAGCTCACTCACCTTTACGGTTTATTTACTCAAAAAAGCTTTTGTGATTGAAGAAAATTGAGTTTCCAAAGTGTCAGGAATGAAAGCGGGCGTCTTATAATTTGGCCGTAAGACGGGAGGGGAAACAAGGTGGAAACTTGATAGAGAAAATCGAACTTTTCGAATTTTCAAGCGAGTTCGACGACTCGGAAGAGTGAACCGTTGTTTGGACTGAGCTGAGAGTCAAACCCCTTTCTTGGTGGCGCTTGGGGTACTGCGGAGGTCTCAGGCTCGATGTCTGGTACTGGAAGTACTGTGATAAGGTTGTGTTTCCACCACATACCCTGCGCAACCTTCCATTTCTGTCCATGTCCATATTTTGCTTTTACATGCTTTTAAAATGTTCACCAAGTATAGCCTGCCAAAATATGTCATCCTCTACAGAGAATGGAGAGCTCTTTCTTATGTCTTTGTTCCAGTAGGTATTTCGTTTTTCCAATGTTCATATTTAACATTATTTTGTAATGAATATGTTATTGTGACACCCGCTCACAATTAAATGAGGACAATTGACAAACGGAAATATTTATTCGAACAAAGAATCATTCTAAATGTTCTAGGGGATGACAAGTTGTGGTTTACTTTGTAAAGCAATTTCAACAGACAGAAGTCGAAGGGTCCGCAGGGTGGGTAACATACATACTTAGGCCCCTTGGCCAGAGTTTTCAGTAACATTTAATTGTGATTACTTGAGCTGAGTAAGAAGTAGCTCTCCGCGTCGACTCATGCGGTTATAGCGCCTCAAAGAGACACGGGTTCGAATCCCGTGTGAGTCGTGGTTTTTTGTAATCCTTATCTTCATCTGTCACCTCCTCATCAACGTGATTTAGTTACAAGGAGAACCGAGGGAAAGAACAAGGGAACAGAGGTTTGGTTATCGCATTTCCCACGAAATAAGCTTGGCATATACGTTATAGGCTTCGCTAAACGCACTCTAACTTTAGTGGAGGATTGTTTCAAGCCTATAACTTATAAAGAGCGCGTTCAGGGGCGGACTGGGATAAAAAGGCCCGGGATTCTGGGTTTTGGGGGGCCCGTACGAGGTGGCGTGGCGTAGCTGCCTCAGCCGCCGGAGGCAATTACGCCCGAGGCGTGAACATTTTTTGGGGTTGCATTGAATTTTATGGCCTAAAACGCGATCTTAGGACGCGATTAACAGAGGCCACCCTACGAGTATCACCACCGGGTGAGTAATTAAAATGTAAAGAAAACGATATTCGAGGTAGGCCAAGGGCCATTAGTGTTACTGACAAGTGACAAGTACTAAATATTGTCACTCCTCGCAAGTCGCAAAATGCTAGCGTGCGAGCGGATTTGACAAGGTTTCCCGGGAGATGGTCAATGGTGAGTCTCAAGATACTGTGAATTAAGTTTGGGCGAGTTAATTTTCTTTTAGCAATATACAGAGAAGTATTTACGTCATAGGATAGGAGCTTACTGGTGGAAGCCCGGGGGCCCGGACTGCCAAAGGGCCCAGATCTGCCTAGGGGCCCGGGATGCGATCGCATCCCGCATCCTTAGCCAGTCCGCGACTGGCCTTACATTAGTATTATAATATTAGTATTGCACCCTCCATAGCTCCCAATGGAGTGTGCCAGGGCAAAACACAACAATATGTTAGGTGGATCTGTAATCTCTGCCTCACAGTATCAAGAACGGGTTATAGAGGGGACCTTGTTTTTACTGTCTTTGCGCAACCATTGTTCTGACTAGGTTGTTGCCTAGTTCTCGCAACCAGTAATTAGACGTAGAGCCTAGATACGTAACAAAAAATAGACCAATTTGTTGGTATTGTCTTGTCATCTATCTATTAACATCTGAATGTACTCTCAGAATCATTTAAATACATATGCGATATCACTAGGTGTTCTGGATTATACTAGGAAAACGCTCTGTGTGGCGCGTTGATAAGCAAGCGCGTTCATGTCCACGAACTTACTGGCGAAAAGTTCTCAAAGCTATCGTCATTGTTCAGTGTAAAAGATAAAGAATAAAGTGTCGCAAACGGTCTTGATGCTCCAGCGCTGTTATACTGAAAACACTAATATCAATCAATATAAGATCGTGCAAAGATAACAGTTCGTCTGAATTCAAAATACACGCCAGAAAAATGCGAACTAAAAGGTAGCCCACTGTTTCTTAGATGGAGAATGCTGTCAATCATCCCCTTTATTTGGCAAACCACTTAACTTTTAACATAGTAAATAGAATAACTGACTGACCTATAGATGCTTATTCTAAACAGCGGGTATCTCAGTTTTATAATTATTATTCTTCGTCACGTATTGGTGTATTGGATAGGAGATAAAGATGACATTCATATGGGGCATTCATCAGCATCCCGCACACGCACACGCACACGCACACGCACACGCACACGCACACGCACACGCACACGCACACGCACACGCACACGCACACGCACACGCACACGCACACGCACACGCACACGCACACGCACACGCACACGCACACGCACACGCACACGCACACGCACACGCAGGAGAAGACGCGAAGGCCTGAAAGAATAATAATATAAATCAGATACACGTCGAAATAATTGTGCTCCGTAATTGAGAGGATGGGGAGGTGTGTGTGCGTTGCAGCTGTGTCGTTGTTGTCAAGTGATTGTATTGTGTGCACAATGATACAGGAAGCCTTGCCCGGGTGATAGTGGGAGGACAGAATGAACCACTTACCACTTAATAGGGTAATACTGCTCCAGACAAGACGTGGGCAACCCCCCCCCCCCCCCCCCACCATCACTGACACTCAGACAGCTCCCCTATACCACAAGAGCGATTTGATTTTCTGATAAGAAAGAAGAGGATAGATTTGTTTTCTTCGTGTCGTGTATGATATTTCGCCTGATTTAAATTCCCATCTCGCTTTCGATCTGTGAGCGAGGAAGATGGGCTACGCAATATAGTGAATATGTAGATACTGGGATTGTGTTGGCCACGCGTCTAATCCTTGGGGAACAACGGACGTGGGTTCGAGTCACGCATATGGGATCGATGCTTGTAGTTGTCTTTGTTTAGTTGTTTTGTTTAGATGGCTACGGTGTCCTTTCGCGCAGTTTACGTTTCGCTCACTTTACTTTTCGCGCACTTAAGAATTCGCTCTGTTAAGAATTCGCTCACTTCCATGTTCCTTTTGACATTATGTGCGTTAGACTTTCTACATGGCAAACGCACTTTCCTGTGGACAGATAGGCCATATGTGATAATCTTCTGTGACACGTTTGGTCCGTCCTGAAAGCTGGTAAAGTATTGTAGTAGCTGGAAGCCTCACTCCCCCCCCCCCCCCCCCCCCCCCCCCCTCCCCCTGGGAAGATGTGATTTCCTCCGAACAAACGCACAACATTGGAGGGGGGGGGGGGGGAGCTTTCAGTCATTTACAGGAATATCACTCAATTTTAGTCTTTGCTTTTAATTAACATTTTTAGTCAACTGTCATTTCCACATGGTGATGACGGGCTCGCTCCCCAGTCCCCATCGTTCCATCACCCTTGCGTTTCGCCGTTTA
>OX246745.1:3406241-3546241 GCA_945910005.1 Isoperla grammatica
AGACCAGTGGTACGCTAGCTGCTGCAGTGTTATGAGAGGTACGCGGAACATGGCGCCGCGCTGGAGAGACAGTGGTACGCTAGCTGCTGCAGTGTTATGAGAGGTACGCGGAACATGGCGCCGCGCTGGAGAGACAGTGGTACGCTAGCTGCTGCAGTGTTATGAGAGGTACGCGGAACATGGCGCCGCGCTGGGGAGACAGTGGTACGCTAGCTGCTGCAGTGTTATGAGAGGTACGCGGAACATGGCGCCGCGCTGGGGAGACAGTGGTACGCTAGCTGCTGCAGTGTTATGAGAGGTACGCGGAACATGGCGCCGCGCTGGGGAGACAGTGGTACGCTAGCTGCTGCAGTGTTATGAGAGGTACGCGGAACATGGCGCCGCGCTGGGAGACAGTGGTACGCTAGCTGCTGCAGTGTTATGAGAGGTACGCGGAACATGGCGCCGCGCTGGAGAGACAGTGGTACGCTAGCTGCTGCAGTGTTATGAGAGGTACGCGGAACATGGCGCCGCGCTGGGGAGACAGTGGTACGCTAGCTGCTGCAGTGTTATGAGAGGTACGCGGAACATGGCGCCGCGCTGGGGAGACAGTGGTACGCTAGCTGCTGCAGTGTTATGAGAGGTACGCGGAACATGGCGCCGCGCTGGGGAGACAGTGGTACGCTAGCTGCTGCAGTGTTATGAGAGGTACGCGGAACATGGCGCCGCGCTGGGAGACAGTGGTACGCTAGCTGCTGCAGTGTTATGAGAGGTACGCGGAACATGGCGCCGCGCTGGGGAGACAGTGGTACGCTAGCTGCTGCAGTGTTATGAGAGGTACGCGGAACATGGCGCCGCGCTGGGGAGACAGTGGTACGCTAGCTGCTGCAGTGTTATGAGAGGTACGCGGAACATGGCGCCGCGCTGGGGAGACAGTGGTACGCTAGCTGCTGCAGTGTTATGAGAGGTACGCGGAACATGGCGCCGCGCTGGAGAGACAGTGGTACGCTAGCTGCTGCAGTGTTATGAGAGGTACGCGGAACATGGCGCCGCGCTGGGGAGACAGTGGTACGCTAGCTGCTGCAGTGTTATGAGAGGTACGCGGAACATGGCGCCGCGCTGGGGAGACAGTGGTACGCTAGCTGCTGCAGTGTTATGAGAGGTACGCGGAACATGGCGCCGCGCTGGGGAGACAGTGGTACGCTAGCTGCTGCAGTGTTATGAGAGGTACGCGGAACATGGCGCCGCGCTGGGGAGACAGTGGTACGCTAGCTGCTGCAGTGTTATGAGAGGTACGCGGAACATGGCGCCGCGCTGGAGAGACAGTGGTACGCTAGCTGCTGCAGTGTTATGAGAGGTACGCGGAACATGGCGCCGCGCTGGGAGACAGTGGTACGCTAGCTGCTGCAGTGTTATGAGAGGTACGCGGAACATGGCGCCGCGCTGGGGAGACAGTGGTACGCTAGCTGCTGCAGTGTTATGAGAGGTACGCGGAACATGGCGCCGCGCTGGGAGACAGTGGTACGCTAGCTGCTGCAGTGTTATGAGAGGTACGCGGAACATGGCGCCGCGCTGGGGAGACAGTGGTACGCTAGCTGCTGCAGTGTTATGAGAGGTACGCGGAACATGGCGCCGCGCTGGGGAGACAGTGGTACGCTAGCTGCTGCAGTGTTATGAGAGGTACGCGGAACATGGCGCCGCGCTGGGGAGACAGTGGTACGCTAGCTGCTGCAGTGTTATGAGAGGTACGCGGAACATGGCGCCGCGCTGGAGAGACAGTGGTACGCTAGCTGCTGCAGTGTTATGAGAGGTACGCGGAACATGGCGCCGCGCTGGGGAGACAGTGGTACGCTAGCTGCTGCAGTGTTATGAGAGGTACGCGGAACATGGCGCCGCGCTGGAGAGACAGTGGTACGCTAGCTGCTGCAGTGTTATGAGAGGTACGCGGAACATGGCGCCGCGCTGGGGAGACAGTGGTACGCTAGCTGCTGCAGTGTTATGAGAGGTACGCGGAACATGGCGCCGCGCTGGGGAGACAGTGGTACGCTAGCTGCTGCAGTGTTATGAGAGGTACGCGGAACATGGCGCCGCGCTGGAGAGACAGTGGTACGCTAGCTGCTGCAGTGTTATGAGAGGTACGCGGAACATGGCGCCGCGCTGGGGAGACAGTGGTACGCTAGCTGCTGCAGTGTTATGAGAGGTACGCGGAACATGGCGCCGCGCTGGGGAGACAGTGGTACGCTAGCTGCTGCAGTGTTATGAGAGGTACGCGGAACATGGCGCCGCGCTGGGGAGACAGTGGTACGCTAGCTGCTGCAGTGTTATGAGAGGTACGCGGAACATGGCGCCGCGCTGGAGAGACAGTGGTACGCTAGCTGCTGCAGTGTTATGAGAGGTACGCGGAACATGGCGCCGCGCTGGAGAGACAGTGGTACGCTAGCTGCTGCAGTGTTATGAGAGGTACGCGGAACATGGCGCCGCGCTGGAGAGACAGTGGTACGCTAGCTGCTGCAGTGTTATGAGAGGTACGCGGAACATGGCGCCGCGCTGGGGAGACAGTGGTACGCTAGCTGCTGCAGTGTTATGAGAGGTACGCGGAACATGGCGCCGCGCTGGAGAGACAGTGGTACGCTAGCTGCTGCAGTGTTATGAGAGGTACGCGGAACATGGCGCCGCGCTGGAGAGACAGTGGTACGCTAGCTGCTGCAGTGTTATGAGAGGTACGCGGAACATGGCGCCGCGCTGGGGAGACAGTGGTACGCTAGCTGCTGCAGTGTTATGAGAGGTACGCGGAACATGGCGCCGCGCTGGGGAGACAGTGGTACGCTAGCTGCTGCAGTGTTATGAGAGGTACGCGGAACATGGCGCCGCGCTGGAGAGACAGTGGTACGCTAGCTGCTGCAGTGTTATGAGAGGTACGCGGAACATGGCGCCGCGCTGGAGAGACAGTGGTACGCTAGCTGCTGCAGTGTTATGAGAGGTACGCGGAACATGGCGCCGCGCTGGGGAGACAGTGGTACGCTAGCTGCTGCAGTGTTATGAGAGGTACGCGGAACATGGCGCCGCGCTGGGGAGACAGTGGTACGCTAGCTGCTGCAGTGTTATGAGAGGTACGCGGAACATGGCGCCGCGCTGGGGAGACAGTGGTACGCTAGCTGCTGCAGTGTTATGAGAGGTACGCGGAACATGGCGCCGCGCTGGGGAGACAGTGGTACGCTAGCTGCTGCAGTGTTATGAGAGGTACGCGGAACATGGCGCCGCGCTGGGGAGACAGTGGTACGCTAGCTGCTGCAGTGTTATGAGAGGTACGCGGAACATGGCGCCGCGCTGGGGAGACAGTGGTACGCTAGCTGCTGCAGTGTTATGAGAGGTACGCGGAACATGGCGCCGCGCTGGGGAGACAGTGGTACGCTAGCTGCTGCAGTGTTATGAGAGGTACGCGGAACATGGCGCCGCGCTGGGGAGACAGTGGTACGCTAGCTGCTGCAGTGTTATGAGAGGTACGCGGAACATGGCGCCGCGCTGGGGAGACAGTGGTACGCTAGCTGCTGCAGTGTTATGAGAGGTACGCGGAACATGGCGCCGCGCTGGGGAGACAGTGGTACGCTAGCTGCTGCAGTGTTATGAGAGGTACGCGGAACATGGCGCCGCGCTGGGGAGACAGGGAGACAGTGGTACGCTAGCTGCTGCAGTGTTATGAGAGGTACGCGGAACATGGCGCCGCGCTGGGGAGACAGTGGTACGCTAGCTGCTGCAGTGTTATGAGAGGTACGCGGAACATGGCGCCGCGCTGGGGAGACAGTGGTACGCTAGCTGCTGCAGTGTTATGAGAGGTACGCGGAACATGGCGCCGCGCTGGGGAGACAGTGGTACGCTAGCTGCTGCAGTGTTATGAGAGGTACGCGGAACATGGCGCCGCGCTGGGGAGACAGTGGTACGCTAGCTGCTGCAGTGTTATGAGAGGTACGCGGAACATGGCGCCGCGCTGGGGAGACAGTGGTACGCTAGCTGCTGCAGTGTTATGAGAGGTACGCGGAACATGGCGCCGCGCTGGGGAGACAGTGGTACGCTAGCTGCTGCAGTGTTATGAGAGGTACGCGGAACATGGCGCCGCGCTGGGGAGACAGTGGTACGCTAGCTGCTGCAGTGTTATGAGAGGTACGCGGAACATGGCGCCGCGCTGGGGAGACAGTGGTACGCTAGCTGCTGCAGTGTTATGAGAGGTACGCGGAACATGGCGCCGCGCTGGGGAGACAGTGGTACGCTAGCTGCTGCAGTGTTATGAGAGGTACGCGGAACATGGCGCCGCGCTGGGAGACAGTGGTACGCTAGCTGCTGCAGTGTTATGAGAGGTACGCGGAACATGGCGCCGCGCTGGGGAGACAGTGGTACGCTAGCTGCTGCAGTGTTATGAGAGGTACGCGGAACATGGCGCCGCGCTGGGGAGACAGTGGTACGCTAGCTGCTGCAGTGTTATGAGAGGTACGCGGAACATGGCGCCGCGCTGGGGAGACAGTGGTACGCTAGCTGCTGCAGTGTTATGAGAGGTACGCGGAACATGGCGCCGCGCTGGGGAGACAGTGGTACGCTAGCTGCTGCAGTGTTATGAGAGGTACGCGGAACATGGCGCCGCGCTGGGGAGACAGTGGTACGCTAGCTGCTGCAGTGTTATGAGAGGTACGCGGAACATGGCGCCGCGCTGGGGAGACAGTGGTACGCTAGCTGCTGCAGTGTTATGAGAGGTACGCGGAACATGGCGCCGCGCTGGGGAGACAGTGGTACGCTAGCTGCTGCAGTGTTATGAGAGGTACGCGGAACATGGCGCCGCGCTGGGGAGACAGTGGTACGCTAGCTGCTGCAGTGTTATGAGAGGTACGCGGAACATGGCGCCGCGCTGGAGAGACAGTGGTACGCTAGCTGCTGCAGTGTTATGAGAGGTACGCGGAACATGGCGCCGCGCTGGAGAGACAGTGGTACGCTAGCTGCTGCAGTGTTATGAGAGGTACGCGGAACATGGCGCCGCGCTGGGGAGACAGTGGTACGCTAGCTGCTGCAGTGTTATGAGAGGTACGCGGAACATGGCGCCGCGCTGGGGAGACAGTGGTACGCTAGCTGCTGCAGTGTTATGAGAGGTACGCGGAACATGGCGCCGCGCTGGGAGACAGTGGTACGCTAGCTGCTGCAGTGTTATGAGAGGTACGCGGAACATGGCGCCGCGCTGGGGAGACAGTGGTACGCTAGCTGCTGCAGTGTTATGAGAGGTACGCGGAACATGGCGCCGCGCTGGAGAGACAGTGGTACGCTAGCTGCTGCAGTGTTATGAGAGGTACGCGGAACATGGCGCCGCGCTGGGGAGACAGTGGTACGCTAGCTGCTGCAGTGTTATGAGAGGTACGCGGAACATGGCGCCGCGCTGGGGAGACAGTGGTACGCTAGCTGCTGCAGTGTTATGAGAGGTACGCGGAACATGGCGCCGCGCTGGAGAGACAGTGGTACGCTAGCTGCTGCAGTGTTATGAGAGGTACGCGGAACATGGCGCCGCGCTGGGGAGACAGTGGTACGCTAGCTGCTGCAGTGTTATGAGAGGTACGCGGAACATGGCGCCGCGCTGGGGAGACAGTGGTACGCTAGCTGCTGCAGTGTTATGAGAGGTACGCGGAACATGGCGCCGCGCTGGAGAGACAGTGGTACGCTAGCTGCTGCAGTGTTATGAGAGGTACGCGGAACATGGCGCCGCGCTGGAGAGACAGTGGTACGCTAGCTGCTGCAGTGTTATGAGAGGTACGCGGAACATGGCGCCGCGCTGGGGAGACAGTGGTACGCTAGCTGCTGCAGTGTTATGAGAGGTACGCGGAACATGGCGCCGCGCTGGGGAGACAGTGGTACGCTAGCTGCTGCAGTGTTATGAGAGGTACGCGGAACATGGCGCCGCGCTGGGGAGACAGTGGTACGCTAGCTGCTGCAGTGTTATGAGAGGTACGCGGAACATGGCGCCGCGCTGGAGAGACAGTGGTACGCTAGCTGCTGCAGTGTTATGAGAGGTACGCGGAACATGGCGCCGCGCTGGAGAGACAGTGGTACGCTAGCTGCTGCAGTGTTATGAGAGGTACGCGGAACATGGCGCCGCGCTGGGGAGACAGTGGTACGCTAGCTGCTGCAGTGTTATGAGAGGTACGCGGAACATGGCGCCGCGCTGGGGAGACAGTGGTACGCTAGCTGCTGCAGTGTTATGAGAGGTACGCGGAACATGGCGCCGCGCTGGAGAGACAGTGGTACGCTAGCTGCTGCAGTGTTATGAGAGGTACGCGGAACATGGCGCCGCGCTGGAGAGACAGTGGTACGCTAGCTGCTGCAGTGTTATGAGAGGTACGCGGAACATGGCGCCGCGCTGGGGAGACAGTGGTACGCTAGCTGCTGCAGTGTTATGAGAGGTACGCGGAACATGGCGCCGCGCTGGGGAGACAGTGGTACGCTAGCTGCTGCAGTGTTATGAGAGGTACGCGGAACATGGCGCCGCGCTGGGGAGACAGTGGTACGCTAGCTGCTGCAGTGTTATGAGAGGTACGCGGAACATGGCGCCGCGCTGGAGAGACAGTGGTACGCTAGCTGCTGCAGTGTTATGAGAGGTACGCGGAACATGGCGCCGCGCTGGAGAGACAGTGGTACGCTAGCTGCTGCAGTGTTATGAGAGGTACGCGGAACATGGCGCCGCGCTGGGGAGACAGTGGTACGCTAGCTGCTGCAGTGTTATGAGAGGTACGCGGAACATGGCGCCGCGCTGGGGAGACAGTGGTACGCTAGCTGCTGCAGTGTTATGAGAGGTACGCGGAACATGGCGCCGCGCTGGGGAGACAGTGGTACGCTAGCTGCTGCAGTGTTATGAGAGGTACGCGGAACATGGCGCCGCGCTGGAGAGACAGTGGTACGCTAGCTGCTGCAGTGTTATGAGAGGTACGCGGAACATGGCGCCGCGCTGGAGAGACAGTGGTACGCTAGCTGCTGCAGTGTTATGAGAGGTACGCGGAACATGGCGCCGCGCTGGGGAGACAGTGGTACGCTAGCTGCTGCAGTGTTATGAGAGGTACGCGGAACATGGCGCCGCGCTGGGGAGACAGTGGTACGCTAGCTGCTGCAGTGTTATGAGAGGTACGCGGAACATGGCGCCGCGCTGGGGAGACAGTGGTACGCTAGCTGCTGCAGTGTTATGAGAGGTACGCGGAACATGGCGCCGCGCTGGGGAGACAGTGGTACGCTAGCTGCTGCAGTGTTATGAGAGGTACGCGGAACATGGCGCCGCGCTGGGGAGACAGTGGTACGCTAGCTGCTGCAGTGTTATGAGAGGTACGCGGAACATGGCGCCGCGCTGGGGAGACAGTGGTACGCTAGCTGCTGCAGTGTTATGAGAGGTACGCGGAACATGGCGCCGCGCTGGAGAGACAGTGGTACGCTAGCTGCTGCAGTGTTATGAGAGGTACGCGGAACATGGCGCCGCGCTGGAGAGACAGTGGTACGCTAGCTGCTGCAGTGTTATGAGAGGTACGCGGAACATGGCGCCGCGCTGGGGAGACAGTGGTACGCTAGCTGCTGCAGTGTTATGAGAGGTACGCGGAACATGGCGCCGCGCTGGGGAGACAGTGGTACGCTAGCTGCTGCAGTGTTATGAGAGGTACGCGGAACATGGCGCCGCGCTGGGGAGACAGTGGTACGCTAGCTGCTGCAGTGTTATGAGAGGTACGCGGAACATGGCGCCGCGCTGGGGAGACAGTGGTACGCTAGCTGCTGCAGTGTTATGAGAGGTACGCGGAACATGGCGCCGCGCTGGGGAGACAGTGGTACGCTAGCTGCTGCAGTGTTATGAGAGGTACGCGGAACATGGCGCCGCGCTGGGGAGACAGTGGTACGCTAGCTGCTGCAGTGTTATGAGAGGTACGCGGAACATGGCGCCGCGCTGGAGAGACAGTGGTACGCTAGCTGCTGCAGTGTTATGAGAGGTACGCGGAACATGGCGCCGCGCTGGAGAGACAGTGGTACGCTAGCTGCTGCAGTGTTATGAGAGGTACGCGGAACATGGCGCCGCGCTGGGGAGACAGTGGTACGCTAGCTGCTGCAGTGTTATGAGAGGTACGCGGAACATGGCGCCGCGCTGGAGAGACAGTGGTACGCTAGCTGCTGCAGTGTTATGAGAGGTACGCGGAACATGGCGCCGCGCTGGGGAGACAGTGGTACGCTAGCTGCTGCAGTGTTATGAGAGGTACGCGGAACATGGCGCCGCGCTGGGGAGACAGTGGTACGCTAGCTGCTGCAGTGTTATGAGAGGTACGCGGAACATGGCGCCGCGCTGGGGAGACAGTGGTACGCTAGCTGCTGCAGTGTTATGAGAGGTACGCGGAACATGGCGCCGCGCTGGAGAGACAGTGGTACGCTAGCTGCTGCAGTGTTATGAGAGGTACGCGGAACATGGCGCCGCGCTGGAGAGACAGTGGTACGCTAGCTGCTGCAGTGTTATGAGAGGTACGCGGAACATGGCGCCGCGCTGGGGAGACAGTGGTACGCTAGCTGCTGCAGTGTTATGAGAGGTACGCGGAACATGGCGCCGCGCTGGAGAGACAGTGGTACGCTAGCTGCTGCAGTGTTATGAGAGGTACGCGGAACATGGCGCCGCGCTGGAGAGACAGTGGTACGCTAGCTGCTGCAGTGTTATGAGAGGTACGCGGAACATGGCGCCGCGCTGGGGAGACAGTGGTACGCTAGCTGCTGCAGTGTTATGAGAGGTACGCGGAACATGGCGCCGCGCTGGGGAGACAGTGGTACGCTAGCTGCTGCAGTGTTATGAGAGGTACGCGGAACATGGCGCCGCGCTGGGGGGACAGTGGTACGCTAGCTGCTGCAGTGTTATGAGAGGTACGCGGAACATGGCGCCGCGCTGGGGAGACAGTGGTACGCTAGCTGCTGCAGTGTTATGAGAGGTACGCGGAACATGGCGCCGCGCTGGGGAGACAGTGGTACGCTAGCTGCTGCAGTGTTATGAGAGGTACGCGGAACATGGCGCCGCGCTGGGGAGACAGTGGTACGCTAGCTGCTGCAGTGTTATGAGAGGTACGCGGAACATGGCGCCGCGCTGGAGAGACAGTGGTACGCTAGCTGCTGCAGTGTTATGAGAGGTACGCGGAACATGGCGCCGCGCTGGGGAGACAGTGGTACGCTAGCTGCTGCAGTGTTATGAGAGGTACGCGGAACATGGCGCCGCGCTGGGGAGACAGTGGTACGCTAGCTGCTGCAGTGTTATGAGAGGTACGCGGAACATGGCGCCGCGCTGGAGAGACAGTGGTACGCTAGCTGCTGCAGTGTTATGAGAGGTACGCGGAACATGGCGCCGCGCTGGGGAGACAGTGGTACGCTAGCTGCTGCAGTGTTATGAGAGGTACGCGGAACATGGCGCCGCGCTGGGGAGACAGTGGTACGCTAGCTGCTGCAGTGTTATGAGAGGTACGCGGAACATGGCGCCGCGCTGGGGAGACAGTGGTACGCTAGCTGCTGCAGTGTTATGAGAGGTACGCGGAACATGGCGCCGCGCTGGGGAGACAGTGGTACGCTAGCTGCTGCAGTGTTATGAGAGGTACGCGGAACATGGCGCCGCGCTGGAGAGACAGTGGTACGCTAGCTGCTGCAGTGTTATGAGAGGTACGCGGAACATGGCGCCGCGCTGGAGAGACAGTGGTACGCTAGCTGCTGCAGTGTTATGAGAGGTACGCGGAACATGGCGCCGCGCTGGAGAGACAGTGGTACGCTAGCTGCTGCAGTGTTATGAGAGGTACGCGGAACATGGCGCCGCGCTGGGGAGACAGTGGTACGCTAGCTGCTGCAGTGTTATGAGAGGTACGCGGAACATGGCGCCGCGCTGGAGAGACAGTGGTACGCTAGCTGCTGCAGTGTTATGAGAGGTACGCGGAATATGATGCCGCGCTAGACGCAAAAGTAGACAAGTGGCAGGGGTTATTATAGCAACATTTCCGACTCATTTAAATTGACTGATTATAAAATGTAATGTGGTATTTGTACATAATGTAATATTGTATTATTCGTTCCCAGTCTCTCAGACGACGCATACGTTTGAGACCAAAATTTAGGTCCTGTCTGAGTTGGTCTTATCTTTGTTCAAATATGGTGGCAATACGTGAGTTGGTCTTATCTTTGTTCAAATATGGTGGCAATGCGCGAGTTGGTCTTATCTTTGTTCAAATATGGTGGCAATTCGACTATGACTTCGAAGTGAGAACATAAATAGATATCGTTTACTTACCTTGACATGCACATAGCTCTGTTTTAAAGATGTGGATGTATTAGGAAATAAAACACTAAACTTCAAACACCGCCTTGGAACATTTCAAGCTCACTGTGGTTTCCATGAAATTATCCATCCAAAAACGTATACAGTACAGTTAGACTTAGAAGACCGCTTGTGAATCCGATCTCTGGTACTTAATTTGATGTCTACCTCGGGATAAATGTTCAGCGAACAAAGTTTTTAAATCGATAAATACACACAATTATTGAATAACAATACTGTGGCTATCCCAAATGAATTCTTACAATTTAAACCTGGGATTTGTGCAAGCGGGTACAGACATTGAACAAAATCCGCAATGTGTTTAGTGTTACGAAATACTTTCCAATGAAGCAATACAACCTACTAAGTTGCTTAGGCATTTAGAAACAAAACATTCCGAGTTTTCTGGTAAGCCAAGAGAATTTTTTAAAATAAAAAGCAATGAAATGAAAAAGTCAAAAAATAAAATTGAAAAAATTGCAACAGGCACCACAAAATGAAAAAGCAACCATTGCATCATATGCTGTTTCTCTGTTGATTGCTAAGTCGGGAAAACCTTATAACATAGGAGAGGAGCTAGCATTATGATATAGGCAAAACTTAAAATAATTAGCATAATGCGTTTTTTGGAGGTTGGGGGTCCTCGAAGTTTGTAGGTTTTTATTTAGGTGGGGGTCCGTGATTCACTCGACTTTGAGAACCTCTGGCTTAGAATATAGGTCGAAATAACTCAAAACGAAGACCCCTGACCCCCGTTTTTTATTTTAGGTAAATGAAAAGCACACTTACAGTAGTGTATGTTGTGAATTATAGCCAAAAATCATTATATATTCATTGGTCAGCCCCGCCGTGACGTCACGACGTGTTGCCGTGGTGGTTTTGCAATGTTATTTGTGTGTTTAGTCACGAATATCTCTAAAACGAGTTTAATAACATCGTCTTTGTACCGCCTGTTTTAATAATTGTTTTATTATCTACAATGTGATACATAACTTAAACATGTTTAGTGTAATGTTAATCTACTGCACCGTGTTTTAGGTCAACGCGTTTATGTTTTCCAATCGTACAATAGGGGAATAGCGTCAACTATAGGTCAAAGAGAAGGCCCGTGACCCCATTTTTTTTTTAAATTTAATTTAAAAGCACACTTCCAGTAGTGAATGTTGTAAATTTTAGCCAAATATCATTATATATTCATTGGTTAGCCCCGCCGTGACGTCACGACGTGTTGCCGTGTGGGTTTTGCAATGTTATTTGTGTGTTTAGTCACGAATATCTTTAAAACGAGTTTAATAATATCGTCTTTTTAATGCCTGTTTTAATCTTTGTTTAATTATCTACAATGTGATGTATAATTTAAACGTTTTTAATTTCATGTTAATCTACTGCTCCGTGTTTTAGGTCAATGCGTATAGGTTTCCAATCGTACAATAGGAAAGATAGGAGAATAGCGTAGGGGGTCCGCTTAAGGCCTAAGGAATGGGAAAAAACAATTATAGACTGCTGTTAATAAACGTTATTTTGTGTTTGAAATTTATAGCACTTTTTACATCACGCTACCTATATACGCTAAAAACCCATAATTGTATTGGTCAATCTCAATTGGCAGGAGTAGGCAGTGTAGCTGTCACCTTGACATGAGACCGAGAGCGCGTCTACAGAGACTGCCGAGGGGAAGAGGGAGGAATGAATCACGCGGATGCGGGTAAAGACGGGTACTGTACGTGCAACTCAAGTACCGATTGAAACTAATGGAGGCGGCAGACAGGCCCTTTCCCACCTAACCTTTAAGAGCCGTCTTGCTCAAAATCTAGTGATAGTGCCAATAAAGCCAAAAAACGCAAATACTGTGATGAATATTATGTTAAAACCAGCAAATGGGTAACTTTTAATCGATTTGCCAATCATACTTCACCGAAATGGTATAGAGAGATGTGTTTGTATTAGGAGCATTCAACTTATTTTGCATTGTGTAATACGGTTTTTTTAATGCTCATTTAGTGTGGTGGTAAGACGGTGCTCATTTAGTGTGGCGGTAAGACGGTGCTCATTTAGTGTGGCGGTAAGACGATGCTCATTTAGTGTGGCCGTAAGACGGTGCTCATTTAGTGTGGCGGTAAGACGGTGCTCATTTAGTATGGCGGTAAGACGGTGCTCATTTAGTGTGGCGGTAAGACGGTGCTCATTTAGTGTGGCCGTAAGACGGTGCTCATTTATGGTCGGTTTACACAGATTTTTAAGGTCTAGGTTTAAGGTTTTAATATCCAAGGCCTAAGCCTCTCGGTTCACATAGATCTTTGCTAAACACTGATAAACACTGAATAATTTAATAACTTGACTGATGCAGTCGCTCTCCGATTGGCGAAACGATAGTGACGTCGACTTCTGATTGGTTGGGTCTAAGAATCTTAAATCCTTGGTCTAAGAGTTGAAAGTTGGCCAACTTCTTAAATCCTTAGACCTGGCTCTTAGACCTAGTGACCGTGTGTGAACACTATAATGTATTTAGCATGCTTCAACTTTAAACCTTAATCCTTAGACCCGTGTGTAAACCGACCATTAGTGTGGCGGTAAGACGGTGCTCATTTAGTGTGGCGGTAAGCCGGTTCCATGACTTCCATCCACCTTTTACGTTTTCCAAAATATTACTAAATGTTACCTTGTATAAATTGATTTTGAAACTTGCTAGTAAAACGAAATCGAAAATATATATTTAAAGAAACACACGTATTTCCAAACGGTATATATTGCGTCCCTAACAGATATTTTATTTCCTGTTCACCGTCGGTACCGTTCAACAGTATAGGAACTAATTTTGCGCACTCGTGATTTAAGATACTTACAAAATTGGCAACTACTTTATCCTTTGTTGTATACATTTTTTCGTTTGCCGGTACACTGTTAGAAAAAATACCCATAAATCAAAATATTCGTATTACGAAGTACCCAAAAGAAAATTAATTTTGTATATCACACCATGATCGTTAAGTTTGTTTTTGTGGGAGCTAATTAAAGAATTTGTAATTAAGTGGTCCCCCCCCCCAAAAAAAAAACTAAATATCTGATACTTTTTGAATCCAGAATTTAGTTCTTACAAACCTACTCATGAATTATTAATCACATTTTCAATATTGTAAAGCGTTCTCAACAACATTATTTTCTTGTTCTTTTTAATGTTAGGACTAACATCCAGACACAATATAATGTTACAAACTAATTAAAAATGTGTGTTTGTGTTGATTGTTTCAGGTTTGGTAGTGAATGGTCTGGTGAACGTTGTTATCACCACCATAGAACAGCGATTCGGACTACGATCATCTCAATCAGGCCTTATCGCTGGAGGATACGACATAGCCTCCTTCATATGCTTGATCCCTGTTACCTACTTCGGGGGCCGCGTGGGGGCTTCTAAGCCTCGATGGCTCGGGATAGGAGTGGCGCTGCTGGGTAGGTATACGTAATAGACCTCCTTCATGTGCTTGATCCCTGTTACCTACTTCGGGGGCCGCGTGAGGGCTTCTAAGCCTCGATGGCTCGGGATAGGAGTGGCGCTGCTGGGTAGGTATACGATATAGACCTCCTTCATATGCTTGATCCCTGTTACCTACTTCGGGGGCCGCGTGAGGGCTTCTAAGCCTCGATGGCTCGGGATAGGAGTGGCGCTGCTGGGTAGGTATACGATATAGACCTCCTTCATATGCTTGATCCCTGTTACCTACTTCGGGGGCCGCGTGAGGGCTTCTAAGCCTCGATGGCTCGGGATAGGAGTGGCGCTGCTGGGTAGGTATACGTAATAGACCGCCTTCATATGCTTGGTCCCTGTTACCTACTTCGGGGGCCGCGTGGGAGCTTCTAAGCCTCGATGGCTCGGGATAGGAGTGGCGCTGCTGGGTAGGTATACGTAATAGACCTCCTTCATGTGCTTGATCCCTGTTACCTACTTCGGGGGCCGCGTGGGAGCTTCTAAGCCTCGATGGCTCGGGATAGGAGTGGCGCTGCTGGGTAGGTATACGATATAGACCTCCTTCATATGCTTGGTCCCTGTTACCTACTTCGGGGGCCACGTGGGGGCTTCTAAGCCTCGATGGCTCGGAATAGGAGTGGTAGACATGCCTCAAGTGAGTGGCACACTGTGATAGGAACGCGTATGTCTGCAGGGCTGGGCTCCTTCACGTTCGCCGTCCCGCACTTCCTCGTGAGCACCTACCGAGGCTCGTCCAACTCCAGCAGCCTGTGCGCCGGCATGGCTAACTCCACACTATGTGGTGGAGTTCAGGACGCAGAGCAGAACCTCTCTCACTTCCGATGGGTGTTCTTCGTCGCCCAACTGCTCCACGGCGCCGGATCCTCCCCGCTCTACACCCTCGGCGTCGCCTTCATGGACGAGAGCGTCTCCACAAAGATGTCCTCCGTCTACTTGGGTGAGTTTCGAACCAGTGGCGGCTCCTGGGGTTTCAAACTACCAAAAACTACATTTCGCTAATGGATACTTTTGTGGTTGAAATCTACTTCCGCCCCGAAAACACTGCCAAGCTGCAAACCTGCGAAGTTTTTTTTTTACGACCGAATTTAGAGCCGGACTGGAAACTGTCATGGATGCCAACGTTTGGGCTACATGAAGTTTACCCAAATGGATCCGAATTAGATTTCGGTCTCGCATCAACACACTTGATAGGACTGCTTGAGTACGGATTTTCGGTACGGTCCAGCTATTTTCACAAAACGTATTCTAACATATACATGACAGTGTTGCCACTATGATTTTATCGCATGCGTTCTTTACGCCAAATACATGGCATTGTGCGGGTTTGAAATGGGAAAAATCGGAGTACGCGCAGTTTGGGGCAAGCGGGCCTGATCGTGCATCGGCGCACCGCCAAAGCAGCGACTGTGGCGAGTCCACCTGCTCAAGCATGCGCTAGCTCTATATCGGACTCTGGTAAGCAAGCGAGTAGGCAAGTAGGCCTACTTACGTCGGTGTAACATGTAATTTCTGTTGACATTGTGCGTAAAATCATTCGTTCACCATTAAAATATGTATATTACTTTAACAAAAATGCTTTAAAACGCGTTGGTGTATCGTCATGGTGTTCATTTTTTAACAAAAAATTATTTTCAGACGTAATTAATTATTCATTGCCGGCTTCCTATGATATAATGCGCTCTGTCAGTGAACAGCGGAAACGCTCAAAACACATTCACACACACTAGTCACAAAGCTGTTGGAACTCTGTAATGGGACAGTGTGTTAGTGGAAAATACTTCAGTTTATATCCCAATCGCAATATGAGAAACTATTATCATGCAATGTGTTGATCTACTGACAACACTTGTCCCACGTTTTGCAGAGTTCCAGTATTTATGTCGATCTCCCGTTTGACCTTCTAGCTAAGTACGTCGTTAAGCGACACATAACGTTCAGCTAGAACGTATCGCTGGAGTTCTTGTCAGGATGTGTGAGTTATTGTGTGGTCGTTGCACGTGTACCTGAAAATACTATTTTCCGTCGTATTTCTGCGCCAATTACGCTAGGCTAGAATGCGCTGTCGTCACGACTCAATTAGCTAGTTCCTGGTCCTACCGCATGAGCGCGCATTGCCAAAGACAACCCGCTTCCCTTGGTAGCTTGCATGGTCTACAATCTACATGAATCGCTACTTTACGTGGCTCGCTCAGTGTTTACGAACTAACCCCAAGAGGTGTTATGTTGCTAAAGAAGATATATTTAGTGAACTGTATTTATATATGTCTGGGAGGGAGAGTGTTTGTCGCAATATAAACTCCCATTACGTACAAGACTCAGCGTTACATGAGTAGTGCATCAAGCCGCCACTAGGACGCAGTTGTTCTCAAGGCCAAGGTGACCAAGATGGGGTTGCTCTGTGCTAGCACGCATTCTAAAGTAGCCCCAACGAAAGTATTCGCATACCGATCTCATGTCATTGTCTACTGCCCCTTTCAACCGCGCCAATTGAAAGAAAATCAACAGATATACCTGGCGTTCTTTCACACATTCGTAAATTCATGGTTCGGCTTAGTCGAGTGCACAGGCGGTTTGGCCACACCCCCGTTACAGGTAGGCCTAACCAACGGAAGGTCTTACATTATCCCCAATAGACCTGTTTAGATTAGATGGTAGGAAATAGCGAAGTAGAAATTTAAGTTGTCATCTTGGACTGGGCTGTGTCGTAAGCATCAGAATACTTTCATTCATACTATACTACAACTATACTTGGCCCTCGATCATCAATAAATACTTATCTATTGTCTAACCATACAGCTACAGAAACCGATCTTCTGTTCGAGATATTCCAAAACAATGCAACTAACGCTAAAAACTCGAAGTAAACCTCTGATAAAATATTATAATTAATTGCAAGCACGAGTATCGATATTAAAATTCATATCGAATGGCAACTTTGGCTTCTGTGTATATAATATAACGCTAATATTTCCCCTATCCATGGTAAATCCCGGGGTCTCCGTGAGAAAAGGGGGAGGGGGAAAGTGAAAGCGTGGTGTGAGTCAATTTGAGTCGTATTGTAAAAGTTGCTGCCGTTGAGTTTGTCGAATTGAAGGAAGCTGATTGGGCGTAGATGGTTATACTGTAGCTGTGAAGGGTGAGGAATTAAGCCTAGTGCTGCACTTTACGCAAACAGTAGCTTTTTGTTTTGAATCGAGAGGACTATTACAGTATTTGTGCCGATTGTCCATCCATACCATTCACACTGACTATTGTGACGAGTTTAAGTCCGGTGCAGCTTATGCGCTATTGTTTTGTTATCTCGATTGTTGGAGGGGGGAGGGGAGGGGGGAGGGTTTTATAAGCGGATTCGGGCAAATATTATTTTCATCATTCATTTTGAATACTTGTCATTTGTTCTTTAATGTTTTCTTGTGGATAATGTTTTTATAGTATTGTTGTCATAATTCGCCCCCGCCCCCAGTGTTTAAATATTAGTCTTTCGCGAGTGTGTTACAATGCCCAGCTAAGAATCGTTTTAGAATAACTTATTTCCACCATGGAAACAAAAGTCAAATGCTTTGAAATTTGTTTATTAGCTACAAATAGCTTATTTTCTACATTTATTTATTGATCATTAGACCGGCACTTGAGATGAACTTAACCGTTATCCAAATACTTTTCAATAGACTTAATTAAACTTTTGCTTTTTTATTTTAGAACCTAGTGTGCTTAGAGTAATACGATGCACGGTTTAGCTGTAAAATGCAATTATAAATTGATCCAAAGGCAGCCACTAGTGTTGTATGGGAGTCTAGTGAGGGTGCATGTGCGATGCCAGAATAAGCCCCGTTTCCCTCTACGATGCACGGTTTAGCTGTAAAATGCATTTATAAATTAATCCAAATGCAGCCACTAGTGTTGTATGGGAGTCTAGTGAGAGTGTCTGTATGATTCCAGAATAAGCCCCGTTTCACTGTACGATGCACGGTTTAGCTGTAAAATGCAATTACAAATGGATCCCAAGACAGACAGTAGTGTTGTGTGGGAGTTTAGTGAGGGTGCCCGTGTGATGCCAGAATAAGCCACGTTTCCCTCTACGATGCACGGTTTAGCTGTAAAATACAATTAAAAATTTGAACTCAAGGCAGCCACTTGTGTTGTATGGGAGTCTAGTCAGTGTGTCTGTGTGATGCCAGAATAAGCCCCGTTTCACCCTACGATGCACGGTTTAGCTGTAAAATGCAATTATAAATTGATCCCAAGGCAGCTACTAGTGTTGTATGGGAGTCTAGGGAGGGTGTCTGTGTGATGCCAGAATAGGCCCCGTTTCACTCTACGATGCACGGTTTAGCTGTAAAATGCAATTAAAAATAGATCCAAAGGCAGCCCCTAGTGTTGTATGGGAGTCTAGTGAGGGTGCCCGTGTGATGCCAGAATAAGCCCCGTTTCCCTCTACGATGCACGGTTTAGCTGTAAAATGCAATTATAAATTGATCGCAAGGCAGCTACTAGTGTTGTATGGGAGTCTAGGGAGGGTGTCTGTGTGATGCCAGAATAGGCCCCGTTTCACTCTACGATGCACGGTTTAGCTGTAAAATGCAATTAAAAATAGATCCAAAGGCAGCCACTAGTGTTGTATGGGAGTCTAGTGAGGGTGCCTGTGTGATGCCAGAATAAGCCCCGTTTCACTCTACGATGCACGGTTTAGCTGTAAAATGCAATTAAAAATAGATCCGAAGGCAGCCACTAGTGTTGTATGGGAGTCTAGTGAGGGTGCCCGTGTGATGCCAGAATAAGCCCCGTTTCCCTCTACGATGCACGGTTTAGCTGTAAAATGCAATTAAAAATTGATCCCAAGGCAGCTACTAGTGTTGAATGGGAGTCTAGTCAGGGTGTCTGTATGATTCCAGAATAAGCCCCGTTTCACTGTACGATGCACGGTTTAGCTGTAAAATGCAATTAAAAATGGATCCCAAGACAGACAGTAGTGTTGTGTGGGAGTTTAGTGAGGGTGCCCGTGTGATGGCAGAATAAGCCCCGTTTCCCTCTACAACGCACGGTTTAGCTGTAAAATGCAATTATAAATTGATCCCAATGCAGCCACTAGTGTTGTATGGGAGTCTAGTGAGAGTGTCTGTGCGATGCCAGAATAAGCCCCGTTTCCCTCTACGATGCACGGTTTAGCTGTAAAATACAATTAAAAATTGAACCCAAGGCAGCCACTTGTGTTGTATGGGAGTCTAGTCAGTGTGTCTGTGTGATGCCAGAATAAGCCCCGTTTCCCTCTACGATGCACGGTTTAGCTGTAAAATGCAATTATAAATTGATCCCAAGGCAGCCACTAGTGTTGTATGGGAGTCTAGTAAGGGTGCCTGTGTGATGCCAGAATAAGCCCCGTTTCCCTCTACGACGCACGGTTTAGCTGTAAAATGCAATTATAAATTGATCGCAAGGCAGCTACTAGTGTTGTATGGGAGTCTAGTCAGTGTGTCTGTGTGATGCCAGAATAAGCCCCGTTTCCCTCTACGATGCACGGTTTAGCTGTAAAATGCAATTAAAAATAGATCCAAAGGCAGCCACTAGTGTTGTATGGGAGTCTAGTAAGGGTGCCCGTGTGATGCCAGAATAAGCCCCGTTTCCCTCTACGATGCACGGTTTAGCTGTAAAATGCAATTAAAAATTGATCCCAAGGCAGCTACTAGTGTTGAATGGGAGTCTAGTCAGGGTGTTTGTGTGATGCCAGAATAAGCCCCGTTTCGCTCTTCGACGCACCGTTTAGCTGTAAAATGCAATTAAAAATTGATCCCAGGGCAGCCACTAGTGTTGTATGAGAGTCTAGTGAGGATGCCTGTGTGATGCCAGAATAAGCCCCGTTTCCCTCTACGACAGAGGCGGACTGTGATAAAAAGGCCCATGATGCTGGGTTTCGGGGGGGCCCGCACGAGGTGGCGTGGCGCAGCTGGGGTCTGGGGCAAAGCCCTAGCTTCCGGAGGCAAATACGCCGAAGGCGCAAAAATGGTTGTATTGAATTTTATGGCTTAAAATACGATTTTAGGGCGCGATTAACAGAGGCCACCCTACCAGTAGGAAAATAATTTCCATTTTATTCAATTAATTACATTGAATATTTACAATAAATATAACAATATATTCAATTATATTTTCAAAATAATACTTATAGAGTGGGGTTAAGATTTTTTTAGCAATAAACAGAGAAGTATTTACATTATAGGAACTTTCTGGTAGCAGCCCGGGGGCCCGGACTGCCAAAGGGTCCGGATTTGCCCAGGGGCCCAGGATTCGATCGCATCCCGGCATCCCTAGCCAGTCCGCGCCTGTAGAGTATTGATATTTTTTTTCAAGAATCATTCGTTACTTTTGGTGTAGTTATTTCATGAAGAAATCTCTCACTACCACTCTTACCAGTCAAATCATTTAATGATATCATCATTATTCTAGATACTATAGATTTAGTCATCTAAATAATTGTTGTATAACTGAATCTTATCACACTGTTCAATTTTTGTTCAACTTGTTGCTTTGTATGTTTTGTATCTTGACTTACGATCGATTAGCTACTGAAATAACATTGCTTCTATTTTTAATAAGCACCTTTAACCTAAGTTACAAAAACATAATAACTATGGTATACTTACGGTGTGGGTATGGTACGGTATATAATACACGCTACACGCTACACCACGTTATACGCTAGACGCTAATACACGCTACTCGACCCCCATGAGCAATAGGAAGTGCTAACCTTTACACTAAGCCTAGAGGAAGAAGAAAATGAAACGCTGCGATCCAGAAAATAAAACGAACGTCTGTTTGTTACTTTAATTCTACATAAGTATTAATGTCAGTTAGGTCACAAAAATCAAACAGCTACTGGCTAAAGAATCAACATTTAGGATTCTTTATAAAATATCTATTAGGCCGGATATCTTTGTCAAGGTTCCAACTAAGTACAAACACTATTGTGGTCTCATGCCTGGGAAGCACCACAAGGCAACCACTGGCGAACGGTTCGGTTCGCGAAAAGAAATTACGAACTTCCAACTTTCTCAACCACGCTTATAAACCTTCCCGTCCGAGGCCAACAAAACTCTGGAAATTCTTTTTTTTTTTTAATCTTTCGCTCAATTTTGACTAAATTAAAAATTCTATCAAGAGTAAAGCACAGTCTGAAGGAGGTAATGAAAGTTCATATTGGGTTTGCGGGCAAAACCACAACAACAACAACTCACTTGTTAAAGTTTTACCCGCGAGATAAGTTTTAATTAAAAAACGAGTTCTAAATATGAAGGAAGCCCTCGTTGAGGATATGTGCGAGGCGAGTGAGGGTTGTAGAACACAGCCCAACAGGTAGATCGGCAGGCGGGCAGGCAGGCAATCAAGTTGTCGCCTCACCCCCTCACCCCCTCACGACACTCGCTCGCTATTAATCATCCCCTTGGCAATGTTGATCCCCGCTCTTCTAAACTTCCATTGCTGTAATTCATCAATAACTTTACGTGAACGCTGTCCCAGCTACGAGTACAATAATGCGCGCGGCCACGGAAGCGAGGAATTCATATTGTGATACTTGCAGTATGGTCACGTGATCGACGTTGCTGTTTCCAGACGAAGGCACTCATTGTGTGGACTACAGAGAGCACGGTGATGCCTCAGCGGTATGTGATGACCAGGTTACGTAATAGTGCAATCTCTAGGCCTAGGCCTAGGCCTAGCCTAGGCAATGAATGCATGTTGTTCGCAGCCTTGAAGTCAAAGTTTCACATGTAGGGTTATGTTACCCTTTACATACGGTTTTCATCTCGCCATGTAATTGGTGATGTTTCTTCGTATTGAAATTAATTTAGAAATCCAAATATATAACAGTAGTATTGTTTACGTACCGAAATCTTTTAATAAATCAAGTAATACAACTGAAGTGGGCATTCGAAAGCCGGCCATGTTTTTTTATTACATGGCTAACGGAAGGGGTTAGGTCCGTGATACATTTATCGACAGCTGTATCGACGCCTGTCGTTACGAATAGATCGGGAATCGCTTCTTTAAGGTACGGTTCCCATGACGCGTCTGACGCATGCGGTAGACGCAGCGCGGCTGACGCACTGCACTGCTACAATGAAATCTGATGCAATCGTTTCCTTCCACGCGTCAGCCGGCCGTGTCTGCGATGCTGACGCATAGGCGTGCGGCTGTATCCCTCCAAGAGCAGTGTAGACGCAGCCGCAGGAACGTCAACATGACTGCTTCAACTTCTAAATTAATATTTTCTTGCCTTGAGGATGAACAATTAGTTGAATGTGTTGGAAAATTTCCTTGTGTTTATGATTTGGCGAGCGCGCACTTCAAGAATAAAAAAAACGCGAAATTTATTTTCGTCCTTCAATAAATGCCGGTTAATCAGAGTAGTAAAATAGCCTTCCTCAAGTCTTGTTTGAAATAGTGGATGTACCTCAGCATTTTCCTCAAGCATGTACTCTCGTAATAATATCTCCTCATCCTCGATTTCTTCTAACAGCAATATTTTTGCCAATATGCTCATTTCGCTACTCATACCCGAACACGACTGAAGTGTAGTTCAGAAAACAATCGTCTGCGACTGCGGCGTCAACCGCGCCATAGGAAATGGTCTGACGTCATAGGAACCGTACCTTTAGATTACCGCCTGCCGTAACGACGAGAAAGCTGCGTCAAACTTATCACGGCACATTCAGAATCGCACTGCTGATTGTTTCTACAACGTTTTTTTTTTTACAGCTATGACGGTCCGCCGCAACCCACCTTTTATGGTTGTATTTCAATCTAGGATGGAACTTACCACTTTTCCGCCCACATTTCTTTGACAAGATGAAGTGCACCTTATAAATACAGATCTGCTTCTTGCACATAATTGTCAGGGGGTGGTAATATCTCATCTCCTTGCCCACCCACCTAGTTGATCATCCCACTCTGCAATCTGTTGCTATGGAAGCGGAGAGTGGCTATGCTGGCGAGGAAATGAACCAGAAACCTCTAAGGGGTAATCTGTTCAAATTATCAACCCCTGCCTGTTAGAAGAGAACGGACTTTGAATTTACTCCACAGTTGTAAATCAGAGAAACAGCCCCCCAAAGTCACCACTCTTATTGGGCCGGCAATGTACTCGTTGAGCAATAGCTGCGTTTCCACCAGGCAGACAATATCCTGGGACAAAGTCCGCCGGACAAAATTATGTCCGTGTTTAACCTTTTTTATTATCTGCCAACATGTTCCGAACAATGATTTTTAATGGAGGACATTTTATCACTTATTGTGTGCTTTGCTTCTTTGCTATGACGGCTTCGAAATCACCGTTTACATATTATACACGAGTACCATACAGAAAGATTTAAGACAGTTTCTAAAATCAAAAGTACACGTATTGATTATTAATAAATTAATCGGTGTCGATGTTACAGGGATCTTCTTCACCATGTCGGTGGTTGGGCCTGCGATCGGCTACGTGGTGGGCGGTCAGCTGCTGGGTATCTACACAGACTTCCTTGTGGTAGACCCCACAGAGTAAGTACTACATTGATTCTTGTTGCTTTACGGGTCTGTTATCTATTTTTTTTTTATAATAGATGAAGATGGACGGTTACACCTTATGCAGGATTCGAACCTATACGGCGCCATAAGAATGCACGTGACGGATACTTCCCTCCTACACTACCCCCCAAGTACCCCTCCTTCTGTGCGGCCGCAGCCTACTGGTTGGCTAGGCTAGAGTGGGCAGTGCGGCCGCCGCCATAAGAATGCACGTGACGGATACTTCCCTTCTACACTACCCCCCAAGTACCCCTCCTTCTGTGCGGCCGCAGCCTACTGGTTGGCTAGGCTAGAGTGGGCAGTGCGGCCGCCGCCATAAGAATGCACGTGACGGATACTTCCCTCCTACACTACCCCCCAAGTACCCCTCCTTCTGTGCGGCCGCAGCCTACTGGTTGGCTAGGCTAGAGTGGGCAGTGCGGCCGCCGCCATAAGAATGCACGTGACGGATACTTCCCTCCTACACTACCCCCCAAGTACCCCTCCTTCTGTGCGGCCGCAGCCTACTGGTTGGCTAGGCTAGAGTGGGCAGTGCGGCCGCCGCCATAAGAATGCACGTGACGGATACTTCCCTCCTACACTACCCCCCAAGTACCCCTCCTTCTGTGCGGCCGCAGCCTACTGGTTGGCTAGGCTAGAGTGGGCAGTGCGGCCGCCGCCATAAGGATGCACGTGACGGATACTTCCCTCCTACACTACCCCCCAAGTACCCCTCCTTCTGTGCGGCCGCAGCCTACTGGTTGGCTAGGCTAGAGTGGGCAGTGCGGCCGCCGCCATAAGGATGCACGTGACGGATACTTCCCTCCTACACTACCCCCCAAGTACCCCTCCTTCTGTGTGGCCGCAGCCTTAGAGAATTGAAGATTGTTGAGTTTGTGAAAAGTGTTGCCGTAACGATTTAAAATGTACAATATTTAAGTCCTCGGGTGTTCATAATAATTTAATAAACACAAATTATACTAATTTATTGTTCCATTCAACTCCCCCCCCCCCCCCCCCCTTCCGCCCTATCCCTACACTTGCGTATACGGAGGGACCAAATAATGACCCCCGTGATAATTATACCAGCGACTGTATTTAAACCGTTGAGAGCTAGTGTGGGTGGGGGGGGGGAGTCAAAACCCATAGCACTGTATCATGTGCACGCGATCCCCTCCTCCAACAATCCTTTATCATCATCTGCCCCCCTCGTTGTCACGACCCAAACGCAGGAAATAAACCCCATGTGCGCTTTACTACTTCGAATAAATGTTCTTCCTTGTTGTCAATAGATCATATAGCCAAGGTCACCACTATTGGTGTTGTTTAATGTTCGAATAATGCATTAATAAACCATTATGTGAATGTGGTTTGTTGTTGTTAGTTGTGTTATCTGATGGAATGTCCGAGGAACGTTCAATGGGATTCACAGCGAGGTAGTTGACCTCTGGGAATCAATATTGATGTACGATAAAATAATAATTATGTAATAGTATATAGTATGCAGAAGTATAGTAGCGTAGTGTTGCATTGCATCGAAATAAATCTCTTGATAATGGATTTTCTTTTCAGTTTATTTATCCCAACCAGTACTGCACAACAATGCAAAATTCAACAACCAGTGATAAAAAAGTATTTATATTCACTTGAGATATTCTTAGTTTGACGCTCACCATAGCCATGTGACCACCCCTCACCCCCGTGACAACCCGACAATCATATCGTATTTAATCATTTCATATTATATTATTAATAATCAGTCATACATGTTATGCTGGGCGGTGGTCACAAAACTAGGGGGTGGAGCTTTTAAACTATGTCAAACTTAATATTTGCTCTATAGAGCCTTCCTATAAATAATAATATGAACCTCAAATTAACAACATGTTAACAAGAAATAAGTAATTATATTAATATTGATATGATCTAAGTTTTAACATGTTTCCTGAAATGTGAATTTTATGTGGCTCTTTGATGTAGTGGATTCATTCCTGTTTCCAATCCAGAAGATCCAGGGTCGACTTCTGGTTCGGGCTACTGTTTTTTAATTATGGAACTTGACTTAAATCTATCTATATGATACTGATATAAGTGTGATTTGGAGCCGTCATGGCAAAATAAAGCTCATTATAATGAATTGTATTGATGTCCTCCCCGCTGAAAATCAGTTCGTGTAACTGAGTGAGTATTAAGTATTCAAATGTATTTATTTTATACAAATGCAACCCAAGCAGTGCTAAAACGTATTTATATATGTAAATAATAATATCAACCCCAAATTTTGTATACATAAAACCCGCACTTAATTAACGTTTTTCAGTAGTATCTTGAGAACGCTACACGAAATTTAAAAACAAATAAATGTGCGAATTGTGGTTTCGTAAAGAACTAAAAAACTGGATTCTAAAAGTTTCCAATATTTTCGTCGTTACCAGGTATAATTAGTAATTATTTATGAATTATTTTAAATTACCAATAATTTTACCGTAATAATTGAAATATTTGCTATTTTTTACACAAAAGTGTGTCCTGAATTAAAAGTGAGTGTGTAAAAGGCGATAGGGCCGACCTTTGCGCGCTGGGCCAATCTGCTAATGTTGGTCTTGAGACAGTGACAAAGTAGCCGACGAGAATGAGAAGGGTTTTAAGGTGAGGGCTGCTGAATAATTCATTCGACCAACTGCCGCTAGATGGGGTCTCATGTGTCATCCCTCACGCCGATATTAAACTCTTCACGTGACTCACCCCACTTAGGTTGCATTCTTCAATTGAAATTTCATTCTTCGCAAATTCAAAAGATATAATCCCTTATTCATAGTAGGCCTAGGCCGGCCGGCTTTTGTGTTTTCCTAGGCGGATCTCGGAGTGATTTCGTGCAAATAAGTCTTTCAAATCATCAAGAACCGGGAAAACTCCACGGTGATAATACTCAAATCTGTATAATGGAATTTAATTATATCCCTCATTTGCGTTCGCTGATTTATATTCCACAATTGTTGTTTCTCTGATTTTGAAAATCAATTGTCTTCATTGAACATTCGAAAATGTAGGCGTAAAAATAGCCTCTACCACAAATAGGTCAAAAATAAAAGATTTGTAGTACGCGTATTTGAATTCCTCGTGCTTCCTTTCCCTTATCTATGGGTTGGGCATATAGTGTTACTTAGATGAATCGTTTTTTAATTGGTATCGTTGTCGTCGTTGTCGTTACGGTTGTCGATGTCGTCGTCACCTTGACTCTGCTGTCTTCTGCATTCCTCCCCGTACAAGTTATCCGGCGTTGCTTCACGTTTACGAGCGTATTACTGTATTACTGTATTACTGTATTACTGAGGGAGTAAGTTTGGTCTCGAGTCGTAACTTGTCACGTGGGACACCTCAGAAACCACTCTCAATGGAGAATGTGTGAGTGCAGCTTGTTATGTGCCGAGATTGCTCTTTTTATGCGACAGACTGAACAACAAATGTTTTTCACCAAGAAAATGAATTTTCTAATTTGAATTCCACTGTCTTGCGTTCCATTCCGTTAGGAGAAACAATCTATTAGTTTGAATGTGTTGTTACGTTATCTTCTCATATCAAGTTCTTGTAAATTACCAATGGGCAATGGGTAATGATAACTGAAAACGATGGTAAATTTGAATTGCCGTTTTATGTCATATCTCAAGAATGCTGATTAATTAATCACTTCGAAACAGTGGAAACTCGGTCAGTCGCCGCCTACAACTTCGTGAACATCTTATATTATGATCACTAATTAAATTTAAAAAAAAACACACTTGTATTTATTGTCTACCCACTCAGTTACAGGTACTGATCGTCCTTCATACGGATTATATTTATTAACAAATATTGTGGTACGCAAATGATTATTAGAGCTTAGGTATTGGGTATTATTTCGTACTTCTTGTTGTCAAGACGGTGCCATACTTCAATATGGACCAGTGCTCGGAATGAATGAATGAACGACTCAAAACCCATAATAACCGGAAGGTAAATGAAAGTTCACCTTTGTTTCCGCATTTTTCGCCCCAAGACGTGCATGCGGCATACCCGAGCTTGCAACTTTAGAAATTACTTCATGTTTTTCTAGACAATCTAATGAATGTGCTACAACACAGAGCTAAGAGCTACAACTAAGGGTACACAGCATTACCCCCACACGGAACAACTCCCACGTGAAATAGCTCACACAGGAACATCTCCAACATGGAACAACTCCCATATGGAATAATTCCCACACGGCAAAGCCCCCACATGGAATTACACTTACTACACTCTCTACTCCCACACGGTAGTCGTTAAACACACCTTATTTACATAATATGGGTTATTATTATTATTATTATTATTATTATTATTATTATTATTATTATTATTATTATTATTATTATTATTATTATTATTATTATTATTATTATTATTATTATTATTATTATTATTATTATTATTATTATTTTTATCATTATCATTAGTATTATTTATTTATTTATTTATTATTATAATCATTATTATGCTAATGATTGAAGTGTTCATTTTAGAAAGTTTGAGAATGAAACGTATTTTTCCTTTTCTCTTATCCTAAAAACGATGTTTAAATTCCGAACGTTCGTATTATGCAGGGCTTGATATTATCTAGGTGTGCACATGATTTCCAATAAGGGATGACAAATTAATTGCACTTGGTTACATTTTGCATTTTTTATTAAAAATTACACATTCTACCCCCGCAGCATTCCCCAAATATCGATCTTAGACGTCGTTCTAAAGAAGCGATGTAGAAAAAAAAAACTAGAAATTCTCACGGTTTTCAATGATGAACGCCGTTAATATAAGCCCAGGGCGCGAGCGTGCCGCGTAATATAAGCCAAAACAAACAAGGGGGCCCCACATAAGCCGGGCGGGCGGCTCAAACATGCGCACGCAACTATTTGCAGTATTATCTCGCGACGCTTTCATAGAACCACTGTCTGCATCGTCTACTCGACTTGTATTGCTTACCCGACTAGCTACAAAGGTGATCGAAATCGCTCAGTTAACGTTTTTTTATTGATATCTTGAGGAGACAAAGTTCTTACCCAAGATTTGTTTTTGAATCAACTAAACAAGCAAAATTATAGACTTTGAAATATTATAATAATTGTTACGAGATTCATTTATACAGATTATTTATTTTGATTTAATTAAACGTTAACCTGGTTCAAAACTAAATTTCGGGTAAGATTAACTGTTTACCACTCCGGCATTCTCAAGATATATCAATAAAATTACGTTAATTTTACACGATTGGCGGTAATAACAAAAATAATTGTTCGTAGGACACCTGTCCATGTCTCTCTTCAGGGGACTAACTAGGCACATTGGGGTACTTGGATAGTTGGTACAGAATATCCGATAGCTGTTATAGTAGGATTCGATTCCAGCATTCACCTTGTCCTTGTGACTGAGGAAAACCTAGGAGAAAACCTTCAGTCAGGATTTCTGGTAGCGGTTATCGAAGCCACGACCTCCCGAGTTCGAGCCTCGTATGCTCCTGCGTGTGAGACTACCGGGATTTACAAATTTTAGAATGGCCTTAAAATAGTTCGGTTTTCATTGCACATTCATTTACTTTCGTTTCTAATTAGTTGTCTTGTGTAATACAGATCGTATGTGCAGTGAGGGACTAATTAAGTAAGTAATTTTTTCCCGTATAAGTAGATTACCTTCTGAGTCTCATGCTATCGTTGAACGATCGTAATATAAAATGTGAGCAGGGGAAGACTTCGATCTGAATCAGTAATTCTATGTGAAGCTCCTTCCAAAACAGGACTTGGTTTAACAATTGATCCTGCAAACAAAAGCAATGGTTATGTGACAGTCACAGTGACAGCTATGAACCTGTCACAACCATCGGGAGACGTGCGTGCCTGGTTGGCCAGAGACAGTGGGACAGGGGGACAGGGGGACCGGGGTCGTTTGTAATCGGTAGACCCGTCAACTCGAGTATGTCCCATGACAATCCGTTGGATGGGGGTTGCAGTCACTGGCCGCAAGGCGTGGTTAATATTGCTAGGGAGGGATTTAGATTTTCTGTTTTCACTTTATTTGTTGGAAAAGATTAATTAAGACCATACAAAGATAAAATATGAAAGTGGATGTGTTTTCGTCGCGCGCAGATCAAACGGATTAACGGATTTGGCTTACATTTTTTTGTCAACACTCGTGACTACTAAACTAGATGCTTTTAACATAATCGGCAAAATGAGTCAAGATGCCAATCATCAATAAATTAATTAATTACGAAAAAGTAAAGCTTACAACACCATTATTATTCTTTAAACATTTTGGTAACTTGTTGCTCAGCACCAAAGAACGCGTTGAACATATTTGCTACCACTTCGTGTGAAGTAATAAGGGTTGACTCATTTTTAATGCTTATGTCCAAGGGTGGCTTCCTTAGTCCTTATAACATCCCATGCGGCTTTAGATTTGTTATTAGCATCAACTCACTCACGTAGTTATCACTTGGTACTACCATTGAGTTTATTAGTGTGAACTCAACGGTAGTACTAAGTAGATATCACTTAAAGTTAGTTATGTCACCTTGAAAACTTTCAGGAATAACCCTCCTAATACATAGAAAAGATTGATAGGAAATATTTGCCTTGGATGAACCCTCTCGAATAAATGAATATATATTTGATATTTTTAGAACAATATTTCAATATCAGTTTGAACAAGGTTCATTTTCCTAATGGCAAGATAGTTTTGTATCAGCTAAACGATAAATTTTAAAACATTTTGTATTGGAATTGTTAGTATTATTATTTTTGTTTAAAGCATGTGTAATTAATTAATTATACAGAAATGACAATCGTAACAAGGACAATGTTTGGAAGCTCTTAAATTGGTCGTTTAGCCAATACAAACCCAAATCGTCGGTATGATTCACTTTTTCAATACTTTGAAGCATTTGAATGAAACGTATAGCTCAGCGAGGTAGTATCGTGGGCTCGTCACCATGGTACCAGGTTGCTGCTAACAACAGAGGGGGATGTCGAGCTCACTGGGGCTCGGGTGTGTCTATGTGTGGGTTGCCCAGGGGATTCTAATGAAATGGAAGAAATGATTTGCCTTCTGCCTTCTGTATTCTCTGTTATTTAATCATATTGTATTCTCTGGAAGCCACAGGTGTAGATATTTCCTGCTATAATATAACACGGGGGAGCATGCATTCACAAACAGCATTTACTCTTGTTTTTCATTCATTCTTTCAGTCATTCATTCAGTCATTCATTTATCAATCCATTCATTCATTCATCCATCCATCTATTAATTCATTAATTAATTAGTTCATTCATTCATGCATTCATGCTTTCATTCATTCATGTATTCATTTATTATAGCCGCAATAAAATTGCGTTGTCTGGTAAGAACAAATATTAATATTAAAAACAAACAACAGGCTCCTGGCAAGGCAGCAACGTGACTATTAAAACTAGGAGCAAAACCAATAGGTACATGAGGAGATAATGCAGCATAAGAGGAATGTCACAGAGCCAGGAAGAGTGGTGTACAAGACCGTAGTCCGGTAAAGAGAGATCGTTACTAAACGTTGGTCGCCAGTTAGGTACGGTACATGATAGCGCATTGTCAGGACGGGTTATGAAGGCAAATCCTCACTTATCCTAGAGAGAATATATCGTTTTGAAACTAAATAAATGCGTTATTAGGCTTAGCTTGATTAAAACCAGTCGGTTTGATATATTATTGAAATTTTAGGATTTTGTCTCAAAGGGTTTTTTTGTTTTGTTTTTATTTTGTTAGATTGTCTGAGGATAACATTCTGTCAATAAAAATGACAATAGTTTGGAGCTACCATTCAAGAACTTTGATTTCAAATTGTGTTTGAAAATACGAACCTAAACTTATCGCATTGTGAAATATCTGTGTTAATAGTGTTGAATTAAATATTCTGCTTCGTGTTTTTCAATTCAATTGACTTTTATGTAAATTGCCTTCATGTTTGTCAACCGTATGTGTCTCAATTAAATTATGTTAACAACAATACATATATAATAAGTGTTAAATCAAAATCATTACCCTATTTAATAAAGGAAATATTTAGCAACGGGGTTTATATCTTTCCCGCAGCAAAAAGTGTATTTAATTAATCCTTGTAGGCCTAATAAAGACGAATTTGCTTGTTTTTCCGAGAGGAGTTTTCAGTGTATAAAAGTGAGCTGATTGCAAGCTTATTCCTGGGGTTTAATCAAGTTCTAACTACCCTCCCCATTTATTTACAGCTCACCCGTGGCTTGCGGGGTGGGGATTACAACGTCTATATTGCAGCAGAGATTCCGCTCAAACGTTCAGTCCTTCTCTGGCAAACGCTTCATAAATGCGACATTCATTTACTCCGAAATTTTATTTCAGTTTTCTTCTTCCAAACACGGCTTGAACAATTGGGTAGAAAGCTGCTATCTTTTATGAATTTGACGCTTTTCTTTATTTTATCACCGTGTTTTCATAATTGTTTTATTTGATTTCTTTTATCGAACATAGTAAAGCTTATATTTATGGACTCAAATCATTGTTGTAGAAGCAAAAATGATGAATGCTCTCTTGTAACTGTATGCTTGTAAAAATTGTCGTTTATTAGAGGTTCAATTACTCTTGTTTCTTGAAATGTACATTTGTTAGCATTATTATAGGCATTACCTTATAAATCAGTTTCGATGCTTGTCTCTTTATTTGCATTCAAAATAAAAAGATAAACATCATGCGCCGAATATTGTTTACGTATTTTGTTTTTGTTGTATCGTAAATTAATTTGAGGCAAACAATAATATAGGGTGAGTGCAGGAGAGTTGTGAGAGTAAAGACATATTCTGTCCGACCCTTGATCTTCTTGTGTCAACCACTGTGCCCATCATAATAACTAAAACAATATATAGAGCTACCCAATCTCCTGCTTCTTTCTAGAGGCGCTTGATAAATTACGGTTGAGGACCACAGCTTTAGACAAGCTACAATCATGAAGATTCCTTCGAAGGATGCAATAGTGAAGGCAAAATAAATTGAGAATACCATTTTTGAAACAGTCAAACGGGGAGAATATAAGTGAGGAATACTAATAAACAGTAGACAAAACACAGGAGAAAGAGCGAACAGAAGAGAGAGATAAAAACGAATCACATTTTTAAAACTACTTTCAATCGAAGACGAAGAAGAAGGGAAGCGTTATTATACTTTTCCTCCAGCCAAGGAGCGGCGCTGTTTCTCTGTCTTATATGAGCGGGCAGAGTATTGCGTATTGCAACAATCAACAATAGCCCCCTCGCCTCCCGAGGGCGCAATATCGTCCTGTGTTACAGACGGGTGCATGTTACAGTCAGTGCATCACTCTGTTAACAGATGAGTGCATGTTCGCGTCACAGTCCGCACACGTACATGCATACATGCATACATGCATACATACATAGATACATACATACATACATACATACATACATACATACATACATACATACATACATACATACATACATACATACATACATACATACATACATACATACATACATACATACATACATACATACATACATACATACATACATACATACATACATACATACATACATACATACATACATACATACATACATACATACATACATACATACATACATACATACATACATACATACATACATACATACATACATACATACATACATACATACATACATACATACATACATACATACATACATACATACATACATACATACATACATACATACATACATACATACATACATACATACATACATACATACATACATACATACATACATACATACATACACACACACACATACATACATACATACATACATACATACATACATACATACATACATACATACATACATACATACATACATACATACATACATACATACATACATACATACATACATACATACATACATACATACATACATACATACATATTCAAACAGATAATGGTACACAATAAACGTATAGTAAATAATAAAGTTAACATTCATAAACATAATTTTTAAGTTAACAATACATTTTGTGTGTGTAAAACCTACCCATGGACAATTCAGGCCCCTCTCCAGGTGACTTACTAGGTATTGCGGTATTTCGAATAGTTAAAAGGAAACTCTATAAGGGCTGTTATTATGACTGAATGACATGGCACTCAACCTATGACTCTAAAACACCGGGGAAAAGTTCTGTCAGTATTGCCAGTAGCGGGTATCGAACCGATGACCTCCCGAAGTGGAGGCTGAGCTATCTCTATCGGTCGTGTAATGAATTAATGGATAGTCAGTAGTTGTCTCTTGCTCAGTGCAATCATTGTTCCTCGGTTTAGATGATAATGTTTGAAGCCATTCAGTGGTTTCCCGCCGTATAATGGAGTGTGATACTTCCTGACTTCCTCTCTTCTCCTGATACCTCTTGTGAAACGTCTTGTTCCACTTAGCACGGTGTTAAATACAGCTAAGCCGTTAATATACCCTAGTTACGTGATTGGTGGGGGTGCCGGTCTAGATAACTGCAGTTCCGACGTATGTAATACAAGCGAAATAATTATGTTAATAATAGTAATAATGACAACAATAATAATAATAATAATAATAATAATAATAATAATAATAATAATAATAATAATAATAATAATAATAATAATAATTTCATTTATTTCATTTCATTTATTTCATTTCATTGACACAAAAATACATTTATACTTATTTTGGCATAATACCCACCATGAGTACTTTACTCGCGCGGTGGTAAGCTCACAATGTCATTAAAACCATATTTAATAATAATAATAATAATAATAATAATAATAATAATAATAATAATAATAATAATAATAATAATAATAATAATAATAATAATAATAATAATAATAATAATAATTACAATAATAATAATAATAATAATAATAATAATAATAATAATAATAATAATAATAATAATAATAATAATAATAATAGTAATAATAATAATAATAATTTTTTTTTTTTTTTTGTTCGCGTCACAGTCCGCACACGTACATGCATACATGCATACATGCATACATACATAGATACATACATACATACATACATACATACATACATACATACATACATACATACATACATACATACATACATACATACATACATACATACATACATACATACATACATACATACATACATACATACATACATACATACATACATACATACATACATACATACATACATACATACATACATACATACATACATACATACATACATACATACATACATACATACATACATACATACATACATACATACATACATACATACATACATACATACATACATACATACATACATACATACATACATACATACATACATACATACATACATACATACATACATACATACATACATACACACACACACACACACACATACATACATACATACATACATACATACATACATACATACATACATACATACATACATACATACATACATACATACATACATACATACATACATACATACATACATACATACATACATACATACATACATACATACATACATACATACATACATACATACATACATACATACATACATACATACATACATACATACATACATACATACATACATACATACATACATACATACATACATACATACATACATACATACATACATACATACATACATACATACATACATACATACATACATACATACATACATACATACATACATACATACATATTCAAACAGATAATGGTAAACAATAAACGTATAGTAAATAATAAAGTTAACATTCATAAACATAATTTTTAAGTTAACAATACATTTTGTGTGTGTAAAACCTACCCATGGACAATTCAGGCCCCTCTCCAGGTGACTTACTAGGTATTGCGGTATTTCGAATAGTTAAAAGGAAACTCTATAAGGGCTGTTATTATGACTGAATGACATGGCACTCAACCTATGACTCTAAAACACCGGGGAAAAGTTCTGTCAGTATTGCCAGTAGCGGGTATCGAACCGATGACCTCCCGAAGTGGAGGCTGAGCTATCTCTATCGGTCGTGTAATGAATTAATGGATAGTCAGTAGTTGTCTCTTGCTCAGTGCAATCATTGTTCCTCGGTTTAGATGATAATGTTTGAAGCCATTCAGTGGTTTCCCGCCGTATAATGGAGTGTGATACTTCCTGACTTCCTCTCTTCTCCTGATACCTCTTGTGAAACGTCTTGTTCCACTTAGCACGGTGTTAAATACAGCTAAGCCGTTAATATACCCTAGTTACGTGATTGGTGGGGGTGCCGGTCTAGATAACTGCAGTTCCGACGTATGTAATACAAGCGAAATAATTATGTTAATAATAGTAATAATGACAACAATAATAATAATAATAATAATAATAATAATAATAATAATAATAATAATAATAATAATAATAATAATAATAATAATAATAATAATAATTTCATTTATTTCATTTCATTTATTTCATTTCATTGACACAAAAATACATTTATACTTATTTTGGCATAATACCCACCATGAGTACTTTACTCGCGCGGTGGTAAGCTCACAATGTCATTAAAACCATATTTAATAATAATAATAATAATAATAATAATAATAATAATAATAATAATAATAATAATAATAATAATAATAATAATAATAATAATAATAATAATAATAATAATAATTACAATAATAATAATAATAATAATAATAATAATAATAATAATAATAATAATAATAATAATAATAATAATAATAATAGTAATAATAATAATAATAATTTTTTTTTTTTTTTTTCCTTTATTATAAGAACCCAGTTAATTTACCTTCGATACAATCCAACAAAGCTACACACGTAGCTTGTCTGTGGGGATAACAAACAAAACTAATAGAAAGTAATCTAGACTCCCAACACCCATTACAACATTAATACATATCTTAATACTAAATAATTAAATAATAATATAATATAATACAAAATTCAAAAACATTAAGCACTCTTCGAATGCTAGTAACATAGTGCGATAGTATCACGTAACAAAAACATTTTTAATTCCCTTTTCACAGTACTTATACTATCCAAGTTCCTCAGGTCTTTGGGAAGCTTATTAAAATTAAATGGCACACAATATTCCAAAGCACGCTTGCCGTACTTATTGTCAAACTTAGGTATTTTAAAAAACTCGGCTTTTTTGGCACGAGTATACAAACTATGGTCTATTACGTTTTTAAACATTTCCTGGTAGTAGAACTTCAACACCAATTTATATATAAATAATGTATTAACAGGAAGGACATCACACAATCTATAAAACCCACTTATTGTAAAACATAAATCATTTGGTTTATTATACGATATTAACCTAAGCATTCTGTTCTGCAGTGAAATAATATGTTTTATATTTGAAAACGAAGCATTACCCCATGCTGTCAAGGCGTATGAAATGACGGACTCAGCAAGCGCAATATAAACCGTTCTCAAAAGAGTAAAAGGCAGTATAAACTTTAATTTGTACAGTTGATTCAAACACGACCTAAGCCTACTACATACTCGTGATATATGCACATCCCAGCAAAAGTTTTGATCGATGTCCACTCCTAAATACGGATGGCTGTAAACTGAATCAATTTTAATTTTACTTTCACACTTGCATTGGATGCTGCTAACATTTTGACAAACATTGCTGTGTAAACAACCAAAGGAATGGGTAAAAATATTTATACTTTCATTGTGATTAATATTATGAGGGGACGAAACATGTACTATTTTTTTTTTAGCTGAATTAATGATAAGTCCATCATCATGTGTCCACCTCAACAAGTTAATAAAATCCTCCTGCAAATAAAGCTCAGCCGTTTTTATATTTTTATGAATTGCTACCAATGCCGTGTCATCGGCAAAGCAAAAAGAAAAACACCTCTTTATGAACAGTACCATTAAATTTACATAAACTAAATAAAGAACTGGCCCCAATATGGACCCTTGCGGTACCCACGTTTGACATGGTCTAACTTCGCTATCAAACTCTCCCACTCGCACAATAATTTTCCTTTCTGACAAATAATTCTCAAACCATGCTAACAAGGGACCTCTTACGCCAATCCGTTCAAGAGCAAGCAGCAATTTTCTATGGTTTAGGGTATCGAAAGCTTTAGTAAAGTCGATGAACATACATAAAATGTGACAGTTTTTGTTAAGTTTAGAATTGATCAAATTAGACAATTTTAAGAGTAGATCCGACGTACTTTTCCCTTTTTGAAATCCATATTGATGCTCATTAATAATGTTAAATTTTTCGAAGTACTTGACTAAACAATTTGCAATGTATCTTTCCATAATCTTTTCAATGCTTGGCAACAACGCGATTGGTCTGTAATTTGAATATTCAAGGTGATTTCCTTTTTTATAAATTGGCCTCACAATCGATGGTTTTAGTTTTTCAGGAACTATGCCCTCAGTCAATGATAAATTAATTAATCGTGCAATAACCGGACTTATCTCACTAGAGATACTTTGCAAATCTTTTACTCTTATACCATCTAGGCCTGCTTGCTTATTAGGACTCATACCGCTTATAATTTTTTTAACCTCAACTTCATCGATAGGAGGTATGAACATCGATTGTGGCTGCTGATAGCTTGTAATTGCGCCTCCACTCTCAATAGGTAAACATTGAACTTTACATTTATGAATTGTTTTATCAATTTCATCAACAAATGATTTGGCAAATTTATTTACAATTACCTGTTGACTCTCGCTTTTACCCAAATACCTGTTTATTACTGCCTCAACTGACTCTTTCTTACGCTTACCTGTAATTTTATTAATTGACTGCCAAGTTTCTTTAATGTTATGCTTATTTCTTTCAATGACGGCTTTGAAATATTGATTTTTAGCAGCATGTATTTTTTTATTTACTTTGTTCCGGAAATAGTTATACTCTTGTCTATACATTTTTTTGAAAATATTTAATTCCTTGCAATTTTTCCATTTACGAAACAATTGGTCTCTTTGCTTAGTTAACTCTAATAACTCATTAGTCATCCACTTTTTATTAATTCTGCACTCAGATTTCCTGTTTTTATAATAAGTCGCCTTATCATATGCTTTTTTAAAATTATGATACACTGCATCGTACAACTGACAACAGCTTGTAACTGACAATAAGCTTTGCCATTGAATACTTTGTAAGTGGACAAGTAACTTATTTTCATTGATACATTTATTGATCGCTAGTGCATCTATGGGAGCGTGAGTCAATTCACCAAAACCATATATTACTGCGATAATCATATAATGGTCACTGACCTTTGAAGTATGAACAGCTGTACGTACGTTTACATCAATGCCTCGTATATATTAGCATGATCAAGACACGTACTGCTTAGCCTGTCATTGCATATTTCCTCCCGCGTAGCCTCCGTAATATAAGGAATGAATCTATTTACAGAAAGCTCTGCCTCATATAATTGAACGGTATTATCATACCGTTCATAAATAATAATAATAATAATAATAATAATAATAATAATAATAATAATAATAATAATAATAATAATAATAATAATACATAATAATAATAATAATAATAATAACAAGAAGAGAAACATTCACGTTAGCTATATTGATTACAAGAAAGCGTATGATTCGTCACCACATTCGTGGCTAATACAGATACTGGAAATTTATAAAGTAAACCCATTGATAGTAAACTTTTTGCGGACAGCGATGACGAGTTGGAAAACAACATTAAAGTTAAACGTAGGCAAAGAGCAGATATGTACTGACCCAGTTGACATCCGACGAGGTATTTTTCAAGGTGACTCGTTTAGTGCGTTATGGTTTTGTCTTTCATTAAATCCATTATCTCATATACTAAACAAATCTACACATGGTTTCAAGATAAAGGATGGTAATACGGTTTGCCACACTCTTTCACATCTATTCTACATGGACGATCTCAAGCTATATGCTTTAAATGCGACACACATGACGAATCTTCTTAACTCAACGTTAGAATTCAGTAGAGATATATGTATGGATTTTGGAATTGATAAATGTAAGTCACTTCATGTCATCAAAGGAAAGATAACGAAATTAGAAGAGTTTGAAATTGACGAAGACAACCGGATTGGAGTAATGGACGAAGAAGACGTATACAAATATCTAGGATTTGCGCAGGCTAAACGAATTGATCATAAACTGATGAAAAGTAAACTAATTTCTGCTTACAAGAAACGAATAGGATCCATTTTAAAAACACAACTAAATGGTAAAAACAAGATCAAAGCAATTAACACTTATGCTATACCGGTCCTTACATATTCATTTGGAATTATTAACTGGACACAGACAGAACTTCATGCCCTAGAAATTCTCACCCGCACAACATTCACTAAATACAGAAGTCATCACCCTAAGTCAGCAATAGAACGAGTGACTCTACCTAGAGAAAAAGGAGGAAGAGGCTTGATTGATTTAAACAATTTATATTATAAACAAATTGAAATTCTAAGAAAGTACTTTTATACAAAATGCCCACATTCACAACTTCATAGAGCTATAGTATCGGCAGACAAGTCGCTTTCTCCCCTCAATTTAAATGACGGAAATTTAAACTTGCTTCAAAAACTAAATTCTGACACAGCAAAAGAGATCAGAATATCAGAAAAGACGTTACATAGCAGACATTATAAAGAACTTCTTAAGGATAACGTCGATAGGGTAGCATCGAACAAATGGTTAACGTCCGGGGACATTTTCAGCGAAACAGAGGGATTTATGATCGCTATTCAAGATAAAGTAATCAATACTAACAATTACAAAAAATACATACTGAAAGACGTCACAGTGCAAGATAAATGTAGAAAATGTAATATGAACGGCGAAACAATTGAACATATCGTATCTGGGTGCAAAATGCTTTGTCAAACAGATTATCTTCATAGGCATAACCAAGTTGCAAACATTGTACATCAAAAATTAGCCATGAAGTATAAACTTATAAACACAACCACTGCATATTACAAATACAAGCCTGAAAAGGTATTAGATAGTAAAGACTACAAATTATATTACGACCGGGCAGTTATAACAGACCAAACCATACATCACAATAGACCGGATATTATATTTATTGACAAGAAGAAACAAGAAACGATTTTAATTGATGTTGCCGTCCCTTTATGCCACAATGTAGAGACAACTTGGCGGGAAAAGATAAACAGATATAAGGAATTGTCTATTGAAATAAAAAGGTTGTGGAAGCAGAATAATGTAACTGTTATACCGTTAATTATATCAGCAAATGGCATTGTTCCACGTAAACTCCATGACAGTATTAAACTAATTGGTCTCCAACCGAACATATACATCGAGATGCAAAAAGCAATTATTTTGAACACGTGTAGGATAGTGCGAAAATTTTTGAACTAAGAAGAATGAAGACTTCAAGAAATTCTCCATCCCGATGGTGGTTTTCGTGGTTTCCACCGTACAAAGAGCGAATGCTGGGATGAGTACAAATCGGCCACGACCGTACATAGCATCCACAATTCGGTTTGGAAAAAATAATGTGGACAATGATATATTAAGTAGTATAGCCAAATGTGGGCATTTGAGAAGCAGAAGAAGAACAAGAAGAACAAGAAGAAGAAGTAGAAGAAGATATATTTAGTAGTTCTAAGTAGATTTTAATAAGGTAAACACATGGAAATACTTGACATTTGTGTCCGTACAACATGTTTATGCCGGTTTTGACCGAGTTTGTATGTATTGCAACAATAAAATAATAATAATAATAATAATAATAATAATAATAATAATAATAATAATAATAATAATAATAATAATAATAATAATAATAATAATAATAATTTTTTTTTTTTTTTTTCACAATCGCACAAACTTTATTATTATTAAAATACAAAATGAAAAGTACAGAACAACTTGTTCCACAAAGCCATGAGGCTTAACTGTGGATTACACAAAATAAATAACAATTCAGTGCACAGTAAGATGGAAACAAAATGAAAATGACAGTAGAATATAATACAACATAGAACTAATAATGAGAACGATTACGGCACAAAATATCAAGATAGAAGACAGTAAAACATATGCATGTTTGACAACTACTTTGAAATCACATGATTTTAATAAAGACAAAATTAAATTTATGAATACAGCGATGAAAACTCAACAACTTACAAACAAAGAATTGATATGAGATTAAATACTATTTAAATAAAAATCCTTTAGCCCTCTTTTAATTAAATAATAATTTTTAAAATAATAATAATAATAATAATAATAATAATAATAATAATAATAATAATAATAATAATAATAATAATAATAATAATAATAATAATAATAATAATAATAATAATAATAATAATAATCATCATAATAACAATAATATTTAATAATAGTAAAATACTAAATATTGTCGGCTAGTCTTCCAGACAGCCCACAACCCGTCAATCCGCAAGGGCGGTGACGGTTTGTGGGGAGTGGCCATAAAAATGGCAACCCCATCGCTTTCAGGAATTATGTTAATTCACTAAAAAATTAATTACACCTTTACCAACGACAATATTTCGACGCCAGTTACATAAACTATATTACCATTTCACAACAAAGACGCAATTGCAATTGTTGCTCCGGGGTGGAAATCAAGCGGTAAATACTAATTCCCATAACAAAAGTAACTGTTGGGGAACTAGCCCAACATATACGACTTAATGCGTTATTTTCTTTCTTTATCATTAGGGTATAGGAACGTTTTTACACTTGTATATCATTATTTGTCATGGATGGCAATACATATGATTTTTTTTATTTTTGCTTGAATACCCATTTATGTCAATAACTGTTCCTAATGTTCAACTCTGGATCAAAAGAGCTCACACTCACACACACAAAAGAGATCACACTCGAAAGTGTGCGCCAAAGCTCTTAGCGTATCTGGACTATGTTGCGCCCCTGTTCGATTATAAGTCATTATTACATCCACTCTTCTGTATTTGCGGGACCCCATAGGTAGGTGATTGCAATTCTCTTATAGAAGAGATACATATATATGTATATAGTTAGATAAATGTCTTTATTTTTAGGCGTGATTAAGGCCAGTTGGGCCATCTCTTACATCCTTATTTTACAATTGAATTAATTTACAATTGAATCAATACAAATTAAAAGATGTAAAAATATAAAATATACTGTACGGTACGTCATGAGTGCATAGCGAAGATAAGAAGTAGATCAACCAGACACCCAAAGTGTGGTGTGTCTGTGTCCTTATTTTTTCTTTCGTAATTTAATATAAATGAAAATAAATAAACTTGTATTTAGTGTCCATACTGTCTACCCATTCGGTTAGAAAAACGTATTTTCGATGGAGAACGTAAAACCATTGTGTTAGTATACTTGTTGGTTGCTGTGACGGCTCCAAAGGCCTCGTGTCATATACACTAGTGGCATAGATAGCCAAAGTTAAAATACACAGCCCGAAGCGGGAATTGAACGCTGGACTTTCTGCATTGGAAGCAGCAATTGGATCGGATCAGGTCGGATCCGAAGAATCTAACATTATAATCAGAACTGTGTTATTTGCATTGAATTTGTATTACTATTTATGGATTTAATAATCAAATTAACTACCCTACTGATTTTAATATTCCTTAATGATAAATGTATCATTCAGACTGTAGGGCTTACCAAACAACAGTCTGCCATTGACTCTGATTTCCGATTTCGATTAGCAATCTTGAATTTTAATTTAAAAAATAAAAACATATTGTGCGGTTTTTAACGTGAGGCTACCCAGAAAAATCAAAGAAGAATATACGTTATATTGCGACATTTTCCACCGAGACCATCTGCTGTAGTATTTATACTTATTAATTTTATTGTACAGTATTCTGGTAGTTTAGTTAAAAAGTTTTATTTTTTAAAGTACATTATTTAATATTTCGCGTCCATGATCCCGCTGCAAGCTCCCCGGGTTTAAAGCCCCTGTCAACTCCCATTCACTCCCAGTCGCCGTTGTTGTTCAGTTTGCTTCCTTTCACGAGGCGCAAGTTATTGAACCCACATTTCAAAAGTAGCCATGGAAACTTGAAGAAACCTCACTCCCGCCTGTATTAGAGATATGTTTGCCTCACCTCCCCTCTCCTCCCCCCCCCCCCCCTCCAGCATCTCGATAGCTTTGTCGAACGAAAATACATGCTGAGTAAAATAATTAACACTGGGCTGAATACGGCTTCAGAGTTTGATAAAAGCATTACGCATAAAGTAGATGGGTTTATTATCGACCTTTGATCGTTGTAAATAAAACATAACATAACTAAGGTAAACAATACTGTTTCATAGGAATTTCTAGTGTGGGTACAGACAGGTTGTCCTTGATGTACCTATCTTGAGGTGATTATAGACCTGGGTAGTAACGCGTTACTCTTGAGGTGAATAACAAGCAAGCAGACCTGGGTAGTAACGCGTTACTCTTGAGGTGAATAACAGGCATACCTGGCTGGGTAGTAACGCGTTACTCTTGAGGTGAATACCAAGCAGACCTGGGTAGTAACGCGTTACTCTTGAGGTGAATATCAAGAAGACCTGGGTAGTAACGCGTTACTCTTGAGGTGAATATCAAGAAGACCTGGGTAGTAACGCGTTACTCTTGAGGTGAATAACAGGCAGACCTGGGTAGTAACGCGTTACTCTTGAGGTGAATCACAGGCATACCTGGCTGGGTAGTAACGCGTTACTCTTGAGGTGAATCACAGGCATACCTGGCTGGGTAGTAACGCGTTACTCTTGAGGTGAATACCAAGAAGACCTGGGTAGTAACGCGTTACTCTTGAGGTGAATACCAATCAGACCTGGGTAGTAACGCGTTACTCTTGAGGTGAATAACAGGCAGACCTGGGTAGTAACGCGTTACTCTTGAGGTGAATAGCAAGCAGACCTGGGTAGTAACGCGTTACTCTTGAGGTGAATACCAAGAAGACCTGGGTAGTAACGCGTTACTCTTGAGGTGAATACCAAGCAGACCTGGGTAGTAACGCGTTACTCTTGAGGTGAATACCAAGAAGACCTGGGTAGTAACGCGTTACTCTTGAGGTGAATACCAAGAAGACCTGGGTAGTAACGCGTTACTCTTGAGGTGAATACCAAGAAGACCTGGGTAGTAACGCGTTACTCTTGAGGTGAATAACAGGCAGACCTGGGTAGTAACGCGTTACTCTTGAGGTGAATAACAGGCAGACCTGGGTAGTAACGCGTTACTCTTGAGGTGAATAACAGGTAGACCTGGGTAGTAACGCGTTACTCTTGAGGTGAATACCAATCAGACCTGGGTAGTAACGCGTGACTCTTGAGGTGAATACCAAGAAGACCTGGGTAGTAACGCGTTACTCTTGAGGTGAATACCAAGCAGACCTGGGTAGTAACGCGTTACTCTTGAGGTGAATACCAAGAAGACCTGGGTAGTAACGCGTTACTCTTGAGGTGAATACCAAGCAGACCTGGGTAGTAACGCGTTACTCTTGAGGTGAATAACAGGAAGACCTGGGTAGTAACGCGTTACTCTTGAGGTGAATAACAGGCAGACCTGGGTAGTAACGCGTAACTCTTGAGGTGAATACCAAGCAGACCTGGGTAGTAACGCGTTACTCTTGAGGTGAATAGCAAGCAGACCTGGGTAGTAACGCGTTACTCTTGAGGTGAATACCAATCAGACCTGGGTAGTAACGCGTTACTCTTGAGGTGAATACCAAGAAGACCTGGGTAGTAACGCGTTACTCTTGAGGTGAATACCAAGAAGACCTGGGTAGTAACGCGTTACTCTTGAGGTGAATAACAGGCAGACCTGGGTAGTAACGCGTAACTCTTGAGGTGAATACCAAGCAGACCTGGGTAGTAACGCGTTACTCTTGAGGTGAATAGCAAGCAGACCTGGGTAGTAACGCGTTACTCTTGAGGTGAATACCAATCAGACCTGGGTAGTAACGCGTTACTCTTGAGGTGAATACCAAGAAGACCTGGGTAGTAACGCGTTACTCTTGAGGTGAATACCAAGAAGACCTGGGTAGTAACGCGTTACTCTTGAGGTGAATACCAAGAAGACCTGGGTAGTAACGCGTTACTCTTGAGGTAAATACCAAGAAGACCTGGGTAGTAACGCGTTACTCTTGAGGTGAATAACAGGCAGACCTGGGTAGTAACGCGTTACTCTTGAGGTGAATACCAATCAGACCTGGGTAGTAACGCGTTACTCTTGAGGTGAATACCAAGAAGACCTGGGTAGTAACGCGTTACTCTTGAGGTGAATACCAATCAGACCTGGGTAGTAACGCGTTACTCTAACGAAATATGCTTTGTCAGTAACGTACCAGTAATCTCACTACAAAATTTCAATGTATACAGGAAAAGTAATTTCACTACTTTTTTCATTGTAATTTGGGGTAAGTATCGCGTTACCGTTGACCTGTAGACCGTATTAGGATAACCTATTGATTCATTCTTAAAACGTCAAATAAAATAATATGATAATATTAAGTTAATAAAACGTTTACCTAAACAGAACTTCCATTACCTCACTGTTAATGTGTCTAGGGCCTACTCAAAGTACTTACTTAAATTTCCTCCCCTACTTTAATATTCCTATAACGTATACATCGAAAGGAGACCAATTTGAATTTTAAAGGGAATTTTTTTAAAGGTACTTAATTGCTTTTATCATAAAAAGTAAAACGTATTTTTTTTTTTTTAAATAACTACATCTTAATTTGGTTACATCTTGTCTGAAGTAATAATTAATGTGATTTCACTGCTTTTAAAAAGTAATTGACCTATATCTGCTAACTACAAGGTGATTGCTGAATGCGAGTTCTGAGTGCTAACTGCTGATTGCTGACTTCTGAGTGTTGAGTGTTGACTGTTGACTGTTGACTGTTGAGTGCTGAGTGCTGACTGCTCACTTCTGACAAGTAACGTGCCAAAATTAATTAATGAAGTTTTACTCAATAAAATAGATATTTTTAATCCATTTTAAGGATGCGTTCACTGTTAAAAGCCTTTCAGCGGATGAGATGATCGTGCGCTGGTTCACACTTCACAGGCTCTTCCAGCCTGGTGCGTCGAGGAACAGCCACCTAATCAATCACCTTGTCTGCATGGCTGAGTTGTACTTGCCAAGCAGCCCTTCCCCTCCCCCCGGCCAAAACACCGTTTTAAAAATGATCTAGCATTCTTAGATAGGTTTCAATCACGGTCCTCTAAATTTTCATGTAAACGGTGACTTTAGATCCGTAATGAACGCTTTTGTTTCAAATTGCGCCAATTACTGAAAATGTCTGTATTTACCTGTTGCGGCCCCTTCTTTTGTTTAATAATAGACGCAGTTGCCTTTTTGTTTAGTTTATATATAAATTGTATTTTGTAATTTGTTGTGTATAAGTGTAATTTGTTTCTATTTTCGTTTTGATATAAATTGTTTGTTATTCTGTCTTACGGCAACAGCTATGGCTGCAGAAACCAATAAAGGTTGTTATTATTCGGGACTGAATTAGGCGGCACCACAATAAAGGGAATTTTCAAAATTTAAAGAAAATTAAGAATAGATTGTCTTTTGATTTTTTTTTAATTTAAAATTGCATCTGTCAACAGGACATGTGATTACACATAGACCAGAACCGGACACACTTTCATAGAAAGAAGAAACATCGAGCTCATTGAATCCAAATATCTAAAGATTTATCTGGAGGTGTCCTTAGTTTCATTTCTATGATAGAATGTAAAACCTTTGTATAAAGTTAAAGGGAATCCATTGAAAACCAAGTTTCCGTGGAGCCTCCTTAATATGGGAGTTGGAATTACGAAGGTCTTTGTCCGTCTTGGCTAACAAAGACCTGCCGAGGCCTATGATACCCTGTTATTGTTCACTCCTACAAACATCGTAAGACTAATAATGTAAACTTTTATACAATGAAAATCAATTTTCAGAATTTGTGAATTAAAAACACGCGCTTCGAGTTTTTCTCGGAATTATATCTGCTTTCTCCAACCGGTGATCGCGAAACGGGGAAAATCAAATATGAACATTGAGAATGTAATGTTAATAATAGTCCAGAAATTTTTATTGAGAACTTTGATCTGAGAAAAAATATGACGAATTTTACTCTCTTTAAAATATGTGTATTATGCTAAGAAATCAGATATATAATCATTTATAATAGTTTTATCAAAACGGTATAACAACAATTTGTTTTCGCAAGACTTATATGTTACTTTTTTAAATTAATGGAATAAGATTCTTATTACTTGAAAGGAGCATTTCATTTTACCACCGTTAAAAATAATGTTTAAAATTGTAATTTCGTTTCAACTTAGGGTAAGTATTAAATATGATGAAATTACAAAACAAAGGCATCTATTTAGTATTCACCAAGCAACGTTCAAACCAAAACTGTGTCACCTAAGCTGGTCGTATGGGAACCGGCTAAGCGACCGCGGCTAAACCGTTGGCTAATTGAGATTGAGGCTTTACTGACTTACCAATAAGTTATAAACTCAATGATTAGAATTATTAATGCTACTTCTATATTTATTGCGATAATCATTAAAGGGGGGATTTCGTGAGGGGAAACCCCTCCCCTCTGTATACGCCACTGACGGATAGAAATGCATACCCACCACTTGTGTATTGTTGCCAGATTATAACAGCCATCGGACATTCCTTCCTAACTATCCGAACAACCTAGCATACCTAGTTGCTATAGTTAGTTACTCATTTGAAGAGGTGCACATCAGGGGTTCTTACGAAAAATCATCATAATTAAATCTTTGTTTCTGTTATCACGACCGAGTCAAATTGTGCAGCCAGCCAATAAGAGTCGACCCTCAGTTGGCGATTAGAGAGAGAGAGGTATTGGATACGAACGAAAACACTTCGAGTATCAATTTCTGCATTCGTAGTCGCCGTAAAAAGCTGGAGCCTTCTTCTCTCCCCTTCCCGTCACCCCTATTTACCTTTGGGCTACTCCTAAGGTGAACATTATTCTACTGGAGCGGAGGGGTCTCGGCTTCCCTTCCAAAGACTAAACTTCTTACTCCGCTGCGTGGGGGGGGGGGGGGGGTCACGACTTTTTACATCTAAATATATCGAATACGGATTTCGGTCTAATGGTGTTGCATTGTCTGGTTGAGTGGTGCTTTGCTCTTAGGCCGTATATCACACCTCCAAGTAAAGACTAAAACGTTAGATCAGTATTTTCGGAAAGTAAAGTTGTTACTAAATGCGAATCACTTGAGCTTTGGACATGATGACTATAAATAATAGTGAAGCCTACTGGAGATATGTGTGTCCGGGTGTCTAGGTATAGTTGCACAATAGCACAAGACTCAATTCCAAAAATAGCCGTGTGGCCGTGTTTTGTTTCGGACAAACATTGAATATGCACCAATCAAAAAAAAAACAATGAAGTTGCTTAGCAACACAATGTTTGCCCGCCTGTGATGTCACAACCACCTCGATTGAGTCTTGTGCTATAGCTGCATCGTTATAGAATTTAGGAAGCCGTGACTAAAGTGGTTGTTGTTGTGGTAACTAGGTTACAAAAGATATATTCAACATTTTGTTATTGTTGTTTAAACATGTTACAAGACACAGAGCAAAGGTCAATACGGAATATAATGCAATTATATAAAATGAATGCAGATGCTGTTAGAGGTTTACAAATAAAATGTTTCCTTATATTTGATACGTAATGACGCTTGCGAACGTCTTGTTTAGTGATTAGCTGCCTAATATAGACACACTTCCGCTTTCTTTCAAATATCGACTAGAAGTGAACCGCTACTTTCAGAAAACGCCTATGTGTACTTTTACCAAAAACGTTTTATTATTTTTTATTTCTATTAAGGAAGCCGCATCGTTTGTTGTTGAAAGGGCACTTGTCCATACACTCTTTACATATTTTTAAGCATATCAGAATATTGGTTAGTTTGAGAAAGGATCCCAAGTCCAGCCTTGCGGTCATGTAACTTTGGTCGATAACGTTGAACATTCAGCGATCGTTATTGTGTAGTCAACATGAGAGTACGATAATTGTAAGAAGTTCACAGGAACTCGTCAAAATCCAGCAAGCTGTGAGCAACTTTGGCAGTCTTTTGTCTTTTATCTAAAGCCTGACAAAATGTAGACTTTACTGAATAGATCCACCGAGTATCTAACTACTCACAGCACGTATTTATTCTAATATTCCACTGTGTATTAGACGTTGGTCTAAACTCTAACTAAAGCTATATAGTCTGTCCTCCTTTAGTTTTGTGAAGTAAATTCGTTTAAACACCGGCGTATCCGCCATTTCTTGGTATCCAAAGCTCTTAATGGCCATGGGTGCCCGTGATCGAGAGGCGCGCACGATATTGTGAGGATGATGATGTTATTTTGATTTTACGTCCCATATTTTTCAGCTTTGGCTAATCGTCATCCTCGGGATGAGTGCTCAACGTTTAATAGCGTTACCGAAATGTACATCATTGCATTCAAGAGCTACAGTCGTTCAAGCGTACAATTTTCATCGCTATCGACCAAAGCTACATGATCGCAGTTCAGGATTCCTTCATATTCCTCTTCTCAACGTAACAAGTACAATTTGTGATCGTATTATATTTACTTATCTCCAAGGCTGTGGTTTTCATCCACTTCTTAACCATGGCTGAAGCTACTAATGGGGGCAGTTACCTTTTAACACCGCAAAAAGAGAAAACGGAGTTCTTGTACGTTTTGTGTACATTTTGTCTGGTATAAAATATGATTATTTTGGGAGATTGAGATCATTTAAATGTCAATACCACAGCCTTACAATAAAAACAAAATAATGTCAATCTCATGCACAGCTTGCTAGATTATGACGAGTATCTGTGAAATTCTTCGAGTTCTCCTAATCTGATTGGTCAAACAATCAACCCAAAGAGCTGCAGAACGAACAAGCTCTCTATTTTCATCGCTCATCGACCAAACATTACGTGATCGCCCTGCAGGATCTCTATTTCTGACAGTTTTCACTTTGTGACTTATTAAGTGATATCAATTATAATAACTAGGGTTGTCAACTCTCCCGTATTTCCCGGGAAATCCCGTTCTCCACTGTGATTTCCCGCTTCCCGTATCAACTCTACACGGGAATCAGTTTTCACGTATTTTCACAATTTGTTTTAAAATACACATTTCGTAAACTTCCGCCTACTAACAGTACACAGTTTCCAGTATTTGAGCATTTTGAACTTAAAGTCTAATGTTGAGACACTTGTTTCATTATATTTAATACATGATGGTACATAAATGGCTAGGCCTAGACAGTAGAAACAGATCAACCAGCTGAGCTACAAGTTGTTGGTATTTTTTCTCTTTCGTGTCAAAATTTGTATAATTATTTAAAACGGGCTATAAAGATTCTACGTGATGCAAAATAGCTTGACCTTGAAAAAATTTAGAAGGTTACCAGCTTAAACTATACATATTAATTCAATTTACCCTCCCAAATTAAACATTACTTGAATGAGAAAATTACACCTGCAAAGTAAATATCAAATCCCTAAACTCATTTTCTGGGACCTAACGTCTATTATAAGAAAAAACTGTATGCGCCTGCGGCGATTTGGCCTTCGGCAACTGGGACATCGCCGTCCTCTTTCCCTCTACATTTCACATCAATTTTAAAATTCCCGTATTTTCATATTCCATAGTTGGCAACCCTAATAATAACATTGGTAGAACTCTAGACCTAACCTATAGTTACGTGATGTGTTCTTAGTTATACGTAATCACATAGTGAATTGTGCCACAAAGCGCCCCAGAAGCAAGTAGGCCTACCGCCTGCACTCGAAAATCATGTTAGACATCCTACAAATAGGAGAGCAAACTTTGGCGCTAGACCCTCGTTTTCACTCCTTTCTTTACTTTTAAAACAAATAGAAAAGTTTCTTGTGGTCATTGGTAAATCAATCAATCAATCTGTTGCAGGGTGGGACTGACACCGGCCAGCAGTGCGTGGATCGGCGCCTGGTGGATCGGCTTTGTGGTGTCGGCACTGGCAAGCTTCTTGCTGGCCATACCCCTCATAGCCTTCCCGCAGCAGTTACCAGGTGAGCACCCCCTCGCCCTTTGCCATACCCCTCATAGCCTTCCCGCAGCAGTTACCAGGTGAGCATCTTCTCGCCCTTGGCCATACCCCTCATAGCCTTCCCGCAGCAGTTACCAGGTGAGCACCCCCTGCCCTATGCCATACCCCTCATAGCCTTCCCGCAGCAGTTACCAGGTGAGCACCCCCTCGCCCTTTGCCATACCCCTCATAGCCTTCCCGCAGCAGTTACCAGGTGAGCATCTTCTCGCCCTTGGCCATACCCCTCATAGCCTTCCCGCAGCAGTTACCAGGTGAGCACCCCCTGCCCTAGGCCATACCCCTCATAGCCTTCCCGCAGCAGTTACCAGGTGAGCACCCCCTGCCCTTGGCCATACCCCTCATAGCCTTCCCGCAGCAGTTACCAGGTGAGCACCCCCTCGCCCTTTGCCATACCCCTCATAGCCTTCCCGCAGCAGTTACCAGGTGAGCACCCCCTGCCCTAGGCCATACCCCTCATAGCCTTCCCGCAGCAGTTACCAGGTGAGCACCCCCTGCCGTTGGCCATACCCCTCAAAGCCTTCCCGCAGCAGTTACCAGGTGAGCACCCCCTGCCCTATGCCATACCCCTCATAGCCTTCCCGCAGCAGTTACCAGGTGAGCACCCCCTGCCGTTGGCCATACCCCTCATAGCCTTCCCGCAGCAGTTACCAGGTGAGCACCCCCTGCCCTTGGCCATACCCCTCATAGCCTTCCCGCAGCAGTTACCAGGTGAGCACCCCCTGCCGTTGGCCATACCCCTCATAGCCTTCCCGCAGAGGTTACCAGGTGAGCACCCCCTGCCCTAGGCCATACCCCTCATAGCCTTCCCGCAGCAGTTACCAGGTGAGCACCCCCTGCCCTAGGCCATACCCCTCATAGCCTTCCCGCAGCAGTTACCAGGTGAGCACCCCCTGCCCTATGCCATACCCCTCATAGCCTTCCCGCAGCAGTTACCAGGTGAGCACCCCCTGCCCTAGGCCATACCCCTCATAGCCTTCCCGCAGCAGTTACCAGGTGAGCACCCCCTGCCCTTGGCCATACCCCTCATAGCCTTCCCGCAGCAGTTACCAGGTGAGCACCCCCTGCCCTTGGCCATACCCCTCATAGCCTTCCCGCATCAGTTACCAGGTGAGCAACCCCTGCCCTAGGCCATACCCCTCATAGCCTTCCCGCAGCAGTTACCAGGTGAGCACCCCCTGCCCTATGCCATACCCCTCATAGCCTTCCCGCAGCAGTTACCAGGTGAGCACCCCCTGCCCTTGGCCATACCCCTCATAGCCTTCCCGCAGCAGTTACCAGGTGAGCACCCCCTGCCCTATGCCATACCCCTCATAGCCATCCCGCAGCAGTTACCAGGTGAGCACCCCCTGCCCTTGGCCATACCCCTCATAGCCTTCCCGCAGCAGTTACCAGGTGAGCACCCCCTGCTTTATGCCATACCCCTCATAGCCTTCCCGCAGCAGTTACCAGGTGAGCACCCCCTGCCCTATGCCATACCCCTCATAGCCTTCCCGCAGCAGTTACCAGGTGAGCACCCCCTGCCCTATGCCATACCCCTCATAGCCTTCCCGCAGCAGTTACCAGGTGAGCACCCCCTGCCCTTGGCCATACCCCTCATAGCCTTCCCGCAGCAGTTACCAGGTGAGCACCCCCTGCCCTAGGCCATACCCCTCATAGCCTTCCCGCAGCAGTTACCAGGTGAGCACCCCCTGCCCTAGGCCATACCCCTCATAGCCTTCCCGCAGCAGTTACCAGGTGTGCACCCCCTCGCCCTTTGCCATACCCCTCATAGCCTTCCCGCAGCAGTTCCCAGGTGAGCACCCCCTGCCGTTGGCCATACCCCTCATAGCCTTCCCGCAGCAGTTACCAGGTGAGCACCCCCTGCCCTTGGCTATACCCCTCATAGCCTTCCCACAGCAGTTACCAGGTGAGCACCCCTGCCCTATGCCATACCCCTCATAGCCTTCCCGCAGCAGTTACCAGGTGAGCACCCCCTGTCCTAGGCCATACCCCTCATAGCCTTCCCGCAGCAGTTACCAGGTGAGCACCCCCTGCCCTTGGCCATACCCCTCATAGCCTTCCCGCAGCAGTTACCAGGTGAGCACCCCCTGCCCTTGGCCATACCCCTCATAGCCTTCCCGCAGCAGTTACCAGGTGAGCACCCCCTGCCCTTGGCCATACCCCTCATAGCCTTCCCGCAGCAGTTACCAGGTGAGCACCCCCTGCCGTTGGCCATACCCCTCATAGCCTTCCCGCAGCAGTTACCAGGTGAGCACCCCCTGCCCTTGGCCATACCCCTCATAGCCTTCCCGCAGCAGTTACCAGGTGAGCACCCCCTGCCCTAGGCCATACCCCTCATAGCCTTCCCGCAGCAGTTACCAGGTGAGCACCCCCTCGCCCTTTGCCATACCCCTCATAGCCTTCCCGCAGCAGTTCCCAGGTGAGCACCCCCTGCCGTTGGCCATACCCCTCATAGCCTTCCCGCAGCAGTTACCAGGTGAGCACCCCCTGCCCTATGCCATACCCCTCATAGCCTTCCCGCAGCAGTTACCAGGTGAGCACCCCCTGCCGTTGGCCATACCCCTCATAGCCTTCCCGCAGCAGTTACCAGGTGAGCACCCCCTGCCCTATGCCATACCCCTCATAGCCTTCCCGCAGCAGTTACCAGGTGAGTACCCCCTGCCCTATGCCATACCCCTCATAGCCTTCCCGCAGCAGTTACCAGGTGAGCACCCCCTGCCCTATGCCATACCCCTCATAAACTTCCCGCAGCAGTTACCAGGTGAGCACCCCCTGCCCTATGCCATACCCCTCATAGCCTTCCCGCAGCAGTTACCAGGTGAGCACCCTCCGCCCTAGGCCATACCCCTCATAGCCTTCCCGCAGCAGTTACCAGGTGAGCACCCCCTGCCCTTGGCCATACCCCTCATAGCCTTCCCGCAGCAGTTACCAGGTGAGCACCCCCTGCCCTTGGCCATACCCCTCATAGCCTTCCCGCAGCAGTTACCTGGTGAGCACCCCCTGCCCTTGGCCATACCCCTCATAGCCTTCCCGCAGAGGTTCTAAATGGGCACCCCCTGCCCTATTCTCTTTTTGCTGGGCATTCTTTTTAGTGCGGTACCAGTATGATGATGTGTATAGGCATCTAAAAAAAAAAACACAAAGAAGTTGATATAACTTTGAAAGTGAATTTTCCAGTAATTTTGGTATCCAATTGACATTTCTATCTTTTTATAATCCATAAATTTCCAAAACACTGTTATAAACCACGAATTGTCCGCAATGTCCCCGCTAACCTGTCACTGTTTTAGGAGCCGCTGCGCTTCAAGCGGAGAAGGTGTCAGAAGCGCATGGAAGCGTCAAGTCTCACGCCTTCGACTCTCTGAAGGATCTCCCCCGCGCGCTCAAGGACCTACTCAGTAACCCTACCTTCTTCTTCCTGAACCTGGCCGCCGCCTCCGAAGGTCTCGTCCTATCGGGGTTCTCCGCCTTCCTGCCCAAGTTCCTGGAGAACCAGTTCGCGATCGGACCGCGGCTTGCGGCGCTGCTCGTGGGTGAGTTGTCAACTAATCTGCATATCTTCGTAATACTTTTCTTACGTTATTGTATTTATTTATTCATTCATTCATTCATTCATTCATTCATTCATTCATTCATTCATTCATTCATTTATTCATTCATTCATTCATCATTTATTCATTTATTAATTCATTTATTCATTTATTTATTTATTTATTTATTTATTTATTTATTTATTTATTTATTTATTTATTTATTTATTTATTTATTTATTTATTTATTTATTTATTTATTTATTTATTTATTTATTTATTTATTTATTTATTTATTTATTTATTTATTTATTTATTTATTTATTTATTTATTTATTTATTTATTTATTTATTTATTTTTTTATTTATTTATTTATTTATTTATTTATTTATTTATTTATTTATTTATTTATTTATTTATTTATTTATTTATTTATTTATTTATTTATTTATTTATTTATTTATTTATTTATTTATTTATTTATTTATTTAGTTATTCAGTTATAAAAACTGATTTACAAAGGAGGACAATAAATAGAACTAGGTTTGTAAACAATTAATAATAATGAAGCCAGGATATTGTATTGTATATTGTGGATGCAATGCATTTTATTTTCTTCGATACACAACTTTGAAAAGTATTGTCCCAAAGGTAAAGTACTAAACCTCGAAGGCCAAAATCTTGACCAAATTTTAGCCGTACAGTTCCTTCTAATCTCCAGCTTATTATTAGTTAAATAATTTTAAACTGCACCATGCATACACAATATAAATGGTGGCAAAAGAATGTGGAAGAAGAGGTCAATATTAAGATAGAGTTAGTCCTCTCCATAAATAGTCTATGACCTAGAGACAGACAAAACACGATGGTCCGAATTATGTAAAGTGTACATAAGTATATATATATATATATATGGATTTCATAACGAGATAAAAACAGAACGTTACTAAACATCTTCAAACTTCAAGGTGTGTTTTCTAAAAAGACGTTTAACTCACAGAGTTAAAAAAATTGTAAACCCTTCCATATATATGAGGTTTATAAGCTTACGAAATTTTGTAACGATCTGCGCAGAGCAAAGGAAAGCAAGGGTGTGGATTTGAACCGCTTGCTTCCTCGCAGAGTAGACGGGTGCATCTGTTCACTGCTACCCATGCATGTTAGAGAGGGGTTCCCGCGGGAGAAGGATGAACTCCAGCGTGACCTTGGCGTTGAGAAATATGAAGCAACCCTCTTGGAATTACTAGCGCAGTTCTCCGATCTTGAAGCCGCACGAAATCACCGTTTTTATCCATATATCAAGAGTGCTATGCTTCACAATGGGTAGCCGCAATATTATATCTTGACAACGCTTCAAGATATTGAAACAGCCATTTTGTATCAGCTAAATGATGAATTCAAAAACTTTCAAATATTGTAATTGTTACGTTCTTTATTTCTGTAATAATTATTTTAATAATTTACAATTAATTAATTATTTATGTGACAATCGTCACAATGACAATATTTACGCGGTCTATTTCAATGGTTTTCACCGCCGGATTTCCCAACATCTGTAGTGTTATTGCCCACTGCATTGACTGCAGCCCCGCCACGTCTGACAACAGGCGAGCGATATTAATCATATTATCACTGCAATATCTGAGGCATGAGAACGAGATGCAAACTAAATTTAAGTTGGTAGTTGCCACATGCGTCACTTCCATATTATTACATAATCCGTGACAACAACACCTTGCAAGTTAATTTGACGAGACCGTGTTACGTCCACATGACATGAACTGATGAATGGACTATTACTAGTTTTACTAGTTTTCGAAATATAAATTATGGATAGGAGTTACAGTGCTACAGATAAATATACATATCTAATCTTCGATCACCCAAAATGCTTCCAATCGTCCATGCAGTTAGCAGTGCTGGCACTGGCAGGTGTCCTAACGCTTGCAAGGCAGTATAGGTCTTCGATTCGACTCCAGGTGGGAGTCCCAGACAGGTTATACAAATGGTCTTGATAATTAACAAACACACTAGTAAATTGAAACTGTGCGTTGTTATAGCAACGAGCTATATATCATAAATACATGTGTGTAATATCCCCTGCTGAAATACATCTCTATTAGTTGAACAGGTGGACAATACATATGTTTATTTATGTATTTATTTAAACGGAGAGAGGAGAGAGAGGGATAAAGAGAGAGAGAGAGAGAGAGAGAGAGAGAGAGAGAGAAAGGCTCTCGTAACTATACAGACTGGTTAAACCCCGTTTTCATCTAATGCAAGAGTTGGAACCTAGAATTGCCCCGTAGGGAGTAGTGTTAATTTCCCATAGGCCATACTTGTGTGGCGGTGCTTGTGGTAAACTCTGGTGGATGGGGTGGGAATTAGAAGGGGGGGGGGGTGGAGGGGAAACACACCCCTCCTTGTTCACTGAACAAATTATCGCGTCTTGTTATCTTCATATCATAATTTGTTCCTATTATTTTCAATGGATTTGTTTTTTGAAACGTATTTCAAATTTGCATACATGTTTATATTTAAATAACCGTAAAAAACCGCGACAAGAAAGGTAAATATGTAGTGCCACAATGTACGAATGTTATACACGGAATAAATAAAATGATAGTCTCTTGAACCAGAGATGAATGGGGTAGCGTGAAGGTTTGGCTAATAAACCAGCAGCGCGATTCTGAAAGGGCGTCAACAAGTTTAACGCGAACGACACTCGTCGAAAGACTTATCACGAGGTAAGCGCGATTCCAAACAACCATTTTGTACCGCGCGATAACCGTACCTGCGTTAAACTTATCACGGCACATTCAGAATCGCACTGCTGATGTTGATAAAACAATTGTTGGTATACTGAGAGGTGGTGGGTGGTGGGGTCTCAAGCCATCTACCAGTTTTAGGTCTATTTGATTCAGAATGATCCAGAAAGTGGAAGTGGAACTCAGTTTCTAGAACCCCTCCCCTCCCACACCTCAGTTTCTACCCTTGCGTTATCGGTAGAACGTTCTGGTCTCTGTTTGTGGCACAATCGAACTCCTTCACGCTCCATGTGGGAACCCCCTGATCTGTGATTGGCAGCTTCTCGATTGAAACAGTGCTGCCCTATCGTTGTAGTTGACATATCACGTTTGCATGGATTACGGTAGATTCAGAAGCATTCTCTAACTCAATTACTCGGGTACGGTAGCTTAGATACAACGACTACGACGACCACGACGACTACGATTATACTACTGCGACTACGGCTACTACGACAACGACTATAGATTACGACTACTGTCACCACGACGACTAAGACTACGACAGTGGCTACGATCTATTCACTTTTCCGATGTGGTGTAGCATTAAAAACGGAAATTTCGCGCCGTTTTAATTCTTCTATTGAACTCGGCTATGTCGTAAGCATGACACTACAGTGGAATCAGCCTTGGAAAACATAGTATATTAAAGATGAATGGAGCCTCGATCTGTTGTTCCCTCTCGGCCCATGCTCTTTCCACCCCACTCAAACAGCATCGAGACTTGAAACATTTCAGTGCTCTGTAATTGACCGCACTTCGACTTCCGTAGGCGAATGGTTTAGAGATTTCTATAAACCTTCTTTTAAGAGCCGCATGCATAGAGGTATTTCAGGCGCGGTAATAGCGAGTCAGCTGTACATGTATTACAGCGAAAGTAATAACACGATTTTCTTGAAAAAAATCAAGTACACAGAAAACATTTGTTTCTAGGTCCGTGCGTAAGGAAATTTGAATCAGAGTTTATTTGACTTAGTAAAATATTTATTAGTGTCAGGTAACTTCACTATGGGAAAACGTTTACCGTTTAACGAATTTCAAGATTTCAAAACAGCTAGGTCCAGCTCTCACTTGTCCCTATTGCATATTAAAATATCATGTTTCTTGAAGTAACCAAAATACTGGAAATCTGCGACGCCCGACTATCAACGCGCTCCAAATTCTATTCAAAAATACTCAAATACAGCACTACGGAGTTCAGCGTTCTGTCGCTAGGTAGCTAGCATCGCTCCGCTACTTTGATTGACTGGCGCTGGCTGCTGATTGGGGTTTTGGGGTAGGGTGGGAGGAGAGTTGAGACTTGAGAATGCAGGTGTCTGGTATGTTTTGGACAAGGTTCAGTGACACCTTTGACGCCGCGGAAATGTTCGGATTTCCCTTGCTTCTGCAAATGTGTCGAGCTAAACAAAACGATCTTGGCATTGAAATAACCACAGTGGGCTGTTGTTGGTAGCCCTGCATTGGCATTTCGATGTAAAATGTTAGTTCGGGGTTGTGTGAATACATATTATATGTAGTTGCACGGTGTATTTATTATTCATGGACTACGTTACTTCTGTGTATTCACTTGTTGTACACGCATTATTGTTTATATTCGGGTGTTCTGTTCGCCCAAACTTGATGGCTACAACATGACTGTGCTGTGTTGTGTGTAAAGTATATGTATAGTTTCGTGCACTGTCAACTGTCATTATCGTTTATATTCCGGTGTTTTGTTCGTCCATACTTGATGGCTACAGCATGACTGTGTTGTGTGTAAAGTACGTAGTTTCGTGCACTGGCATTATTGTTTATATTCGGGTGTTCTGTTCGCCCAAATTTGATGGCTACAACATGACTGTGTTGTGTGTAAAGTATATGTATAGTTTCGTGCACTGTCAACTCTCATTATCGTTTATATTCCGGTGTTTTGTTCGTCCATACTTGATGGCTACAGCATGACTGTGTTGTGTGTAAAGTACGTAGTTTCGTGCACTGGCATGATTGTTTATATTCGGGTGTTCTGTTCGCCCAAACTTGATGGCTACAACATGACTGTGTTGTGTGTAAAGTACGTAGTTTCGTGCACTGGCATTATTGTTTATATTCGGGTGTTCTGTTCGCCCAAACTTGATGGCTACAACATGACTGTGTTGTGTGTAAAGTACGTAGTTTCGTGCACTGGCATTATTGTTTATATTCGGGTGTTCTGTTCGCCCAAACTTGATGGCTACAGCATGACTGTGTTGTGTGTAAAGTACGTAGTTTCGTGCACTGGCATTATTGTTTATATTCGGGTGTTCTGTTCGCCCATACTTGATGGCTACAACAAGACTCTCTTGTGTACATAAAATATGTACTTTTGTGCATTCTACAATGTGTAGTCTATGTATATACTAATACTGTGTATTCTAGCTGGAACATTACCAGCTTATGTTAGGTTTGTTCGTTGGTGTACTGTTTACCGGGACCGAGCGTGCGGCTTCGATCCTTATCTTCTCTTGATTGTAATTCACTTCTATCTATCAGTTTCAAAAATGCTCATCTTATTCGGCGGACGAACGATAACCATTTGGAACGCACATCAGTGAAGAGTCTGATTAACAATCCGAGCAAAACCTTAGGCCTACATTCATCCATACCATGTTATACCGTTCATTATTTTCAATCTTTAATAATTTTTCGTACCAAGCTGTCCAGGGGCAATGCATGTCCCTCTTCAGGTGACAAATAGCTTTTGTGGTATTTTGAATAGTAAGAAAAGAATGTCCGAGGGTTGATAGTATGATATGACTAAATCCCAGCATTCGTCTTGTGACTGAGGAAAACCTCGGATGAAACCTCAGTCAGGGTTGCCGATGGCCGTATCGAACTGGCGACCTCCCGGTTTAGAGTTTAGCGTCATGCATCGCTAAGCCAGTAAGCCATATTTATCAGTTGAATGTAATGATTGCTTACGAATTAGTAAGGGTTTGAATTTATTCTTCTATCGTATATGGAAGATGGGCTTGCAATAAGTTTCAGGATGAGTAAATGTGTTACACGAGACTAATTGTGAGCGTCGCCGGTTCGATATCTGGTACCGGACATCCAGCTGATAATGATTTGTTTTTATGTGTTTGAGTCTGGGATCTATAAAAAATATTCCGGCGTCATTCCCTCCTTGATATCTAAATTCCCTAATGACAGGGACACATGATGTGCACCCAAGAACGAAAACTTGTAAGAAACCCCAAATTCGCATATTGCGAGATGAGCTAAAACATTAAGTTGTCACCACCCACATTCAAGTGGCTATATCTTTTGAACGGTTAAAGCACAAACGATGCGGTTTGCGGAACAAACCAGCACAAACGTAGCACTAACGAATGCGATTAGTTTCATCGTTTGTGCTGTAATGGGTGGTTACAACTTAATGGACCTACTCTTGCGTTGTGTTGAGGCTTAAAGTCTACCCATTAAAAACTTCACTTATAAAAAAATTTGGCTGAAATTCACAACATCCACTACAGTAAGTGTGCTTTTCAATTATCTAAACAAAAAAAACAGTTTTCACCGTATGTGGTCACCCCATAAAGTAGGCCACTTTATTAAATATTTCAGTGTGATCGCATGACTCTTGCGTTGTGTTGAGGCTTACAGTCTAGCCATTAAAAACTTCACTTATAAAAATATTCGGCTGAAATTCACAACATCCACTACAGTAAGTGTGCTTTTCAATTATCTAAACAAAAAAAAAGTTTTCACCGTAGGTGGTCTTCCCATAAAGTAGGCCACTTTATTAAATATTTCCGTGTGACAGCATGACTCTTGCGTTGTGATGAGGCTTAAAGTCTACCCATTAAAAACTTCACTTATAAAAAAATTTGGCTGAAATTCACAACATCCACTACAGTAAGTGTGCTTTTCAATTATCTAAACAAAAAAAAAACAGTTTTCACCGTATGTGGTCACCCCATAAAGTAGGCCACTTTATTAAATATTTCAGGGTGATCGCATGACTCTTGCGTTGTGTTGAGGCTTACAGTCTAGCCATTAAAAACTTTACTTATAAAAATATTCGGCTAAAATTCACAACATCCACTACAGTAAGTGTGCTTTTCAATTATCTAAACAAAAAAAAAGTTTTCACCGTATGTGGTCACCCCATAAAATAGGCCACTTTATTAAATATTTCCGTGTGACAGCATGACTCTTGCGTTGTGATGAGGCTTAAAGTCTACCCATTAAAAACTTCACTTATAAAAAAATTTGGCTGAAATTCACAACACCCACTACAGTAAGTGTGCTTTTCAATTATCTAAACAAAAAAAAAACAGTTTTCACCGTATGTGGTCACCCCATAAAGTAGGCCACTTTATTAAATATTTCAGGGTGATCGCATGACTCTTGCGTTGTGTTGAGGCTTACAGTCTAGCCATTAAAAACTTTACTTATAAAAATATTCGGCTAAAATTCACAACATCCACTACAGTAAGTGTGCTTTTCAATTATCTAAACAAAAAAAAAGTTTTCACCGTATGTGGTCACCCCATAAAATAGGCCACTTTATTAAATATTTCCGTGTGACAGCATGACTCTTGCGTTGTGTTGAGGCTTACAGTCTACCCATTAAAAACTTCACTTATAAATATATTTAGCTGAAATTCACAACATTCACTACAGTAAGTGTGCTTTTCAATTATCTAAACAAAAAAAACAGTTTTCACCGTATGTGGTCACCCCATAAAGGTTCTCAAGGCTGATTGAACTTTATAAGTCACATACTGGTGCTCTGTGTCCGTGCCTAGTGTCCGTGCCTGCCGCGGGGGGTGGTACCTACCTGGGAGGGTACCTCTATTACATACTGGTGCTCTGTGTCTAGGCCTAGTGTCCGTGCCTGCCGCGGGGGGTGGTACCTACCTGGGAGGGTACCTCTATTACATACTGGTGCTCTGTGTCCGTGCCTAGTGTCCGTGCCTGCCGCGGGGGGTGGTACCTACCTGGGAGGGTACCTCTATTACATACTGGTGCTCTGTGTCTAGGCCTAGTGTCCGTGCCTGCCGCGGGGGGTGGTACCTACCTGGGAGGGTACCTCTATTACATACTGGTGCTCTGTGTCTAGGCCTAGTGTCCGTGCCTGCCGCGGGGGGTGGTACCTACCTGGGAGGGTACCTCTATTACATACTGGTGCTCTGTGTCTAGGCCTAGTGTCCGTGCCTGCCGCGGGGGGTGGTACCTACCTGGGAGGGTACCTCTATTACATACTGGTGCTCTGTGTCTAGGCCTAGTGTCCGTGCCTGCCGCGGGGGGTGGTACCTACCTGGGAGGGTACCTCTATTACATACTGGTGCTCTGTGTCTAGGCCTAGTGTCCGTGCCTGCCGCGGGGGGTGGTACCTACCTGGGAGGGTACCTCTATTACATACTGGTGCTCTGTGTCTAGGCCTAGTGTCCGTGCCTGCCGCGGGGGGTGGTACCTACCTGGGAGGGTACCTCTATTACATACTGGTGCTCTGTGTCTAGGCCTAGTGTCCGTGCCTGCCGCGGGGGGTGGTACCTACCTGGGAGGGTACCTCTATTACATACTGGTGCTCTGTGTCTAGGCCTAGTGTCCGTGCCTGCCGCGGGGGGTGGTACCTACCTGGGAGGGTACCTCTATTACATACTGGTGCTCTGTGTCTAGGCCTAGTGTCCGTGTCTGCCGCGGGGGGTGGTACCTACCTGGGAGGGTACCTCTATTACATACTGGTGCTCTGTGTCTAGGCCTAGTGTCCGTGTCTGCCGCGGGGGGTGGTACCTACCTGGGAGGGTACCTCTATTACATACTGGTGCTCTGTGTCTAGGCCTAGTGTCCGTGCCTGCCGCGGGGGGTGGTACCTACCTGGGAGGGTACCTCTATTACATACTGGTGCTCTGTGTCTAGGCCTAGTGTCCGTGCCTGCCGCGGGGGGTGGTACCTACCTGGGAGGGTACCTCTATTACATACTGGTGCTCTGTGTCTAGGCCTAGTGTCCGTGCCTGCCGCGGGGGGTGGTACCTACCTGGGAGGGTACCTCTATTACATACTGGTGCTCTGTGTCCGTGCCTAGTGTCCGTGCCTGCCGCGGGGGGTGGTACCTACCTGGGAGGGTACCTCTATTACATACTGGTGCTCTGTGTCTAGGCCTAGTGTCCGTGCCTGCCGCGGGGGGTGGTACCTACCTGGGAGGGTACCTCTATTACATACTGGTGCTCTGTGTCTAGGCCTAGTGTCCGTGCCTGCCGCGGGGGGTGGTACCTACCTGGGAGGGTACCTCTATTACATACTGGTGCTCTGTGTCTAGGCCTAGTGTCCGTGCCTGCCGCGGGGGGTGGTACCTACCTGGGAGGGTACCTCTATTACATACTGGTGCTCTGTGTCTAGGCCTAGTGTCCGTGCCTGCCGCGGGGGGTGGTACCTACCTGGGAGGGTACCTCTATTACATACTGGTGCTCTGTGTCTAGGCCTAGTGTCCGTGCCTGCCGCGGGGGGTGGTACCTACCTGGGAGGGTACCTCTATTACATACTGGTGCTCTGTGTCTAGGCCTAGTGTCCGTGCCTGCCGCGGGGGGTGGTACCTACCTGGGAGGGTACCTCTATTACATACTGGTGCTCTGTGTCTAGGCCTAGTGTCCGTGCCTGCCGCGGGGGGTGGTACCTACCTGGGAGGGTACCTCTATTACATACTGGTGCTCTGTGTCTAGGCCTAGTGTCCGTGCCTGCCGCGGGGGGTGGTACCTACCTGGGAGGGTACCTCTATTACATACTGGTGCTCTGTGTCTAGGCCTAGTGTCCGTGTCTGCCGCGGGGGGTGGTACCTACCTGGGAGGGTACCTCTATTACATACTGGTGCTCTGTGTCTAGGCCTAGTGTCCGTGTCTGCCGCGGGGGGTGGTACCTACCTGGGAGGGTACCTCTATTACATACTGGTGCTCTGTGTCTAGGCCTAGTGTCCGTGCCTGCCGCGGGGGGTGGTACCTACCTGGGAGGGTACCTCTATTACATACTGGTGCTCTGTGTCTAGGCCTAGTGTCCGTGCCTGCCGCGGGGGGTGGTACCTACCTGGGAGGGTACCTCTATTACATACTGGTGCTCTGTGTCTAGGCCTAGTGTCCGTGCCTGCCGCGGGGGGTGGTACCTACCTGGGAGGGTACCTCTATTACATACTGGTGCTCTGTGTCTAGGCCTAGTGTCCGTGCCTGCCGCGGGGGGTGGTACCTACCTGGGAGGGTACCTCTATTACATACTGGTGCTCTGTGTCTAGGCCTAGTGTCCGTGCCTGCCGCGGGGGGTGGTACCTACCTGGGAGGGTACCTCTATTACATACTGGTGCTCTGTGTCTAGGCCTAGTTTCCGTGCCTGCCGCGGGGGGTGGTACCTACCTGGGAGGGTACCTCTATTACATACTGGTGCTCTGTGTCTAGGCCTAGTGTCCGTGCCTGCCGCGGGGGGTGGTACCTACCTGGGAGGGTACCTCTATTACATACTGGTGCTCTGTGTCTAGGCCTAGTGTCCGTGCCTGCCGCGGGGGGTGGTACCTACCTGGGAGGGTACCTCTATTACATACTGGTGCTCTGTGTCTAGGCCTAGTGTCCGTGCCTGCCGCGGGGGGTGGTACCTACCTGGGAGGGTACCTCTATTACATACTGGTGCTCTGTGTCTAGGCCTAGTGTCCGTGCCTGCCGCGGGGGGTGGTACCTACCTGGGAGGGTACCTCTATTACATACTGGTGCTCTGTGTCTAGGCCTAGTGTCCGTGCCTGCCGCGGGGGGTGGTACCTACCTGGGAGGGTACCTCTATTACATACTGGTGCTCTGTGTCTAGGCCTAGTGTCCGTGCCTGCCGCGGGGGGTGGTACCTACCTGGGAGGGTACCTCTATTACATACTGGTGCTCTGTGTCTAGGCCTAGTGTCCGTGCCTGCCGCGGGGGGTGGTACCTACCTGGGAGGGTACCTCTATTACATACTGGTGCTCTGTGTCTAGGCCTAGTGTCCGTGCCTGCCGCGGGGGGTGGTACCTACCTGGGAGGGTACCTCTATTACATACTGGTGCTCTGTGTCTAGGCCTAGTGTCCGTGCCTGCCGCGGGGGGTGGTACCTACCTGGGAGGGTACCTCTATTACATACTGGTGCTCTGTGTCTAGGCCTAGTGTCCGTGCCTGCCGCGGGGGGTGGTACCTACCTGGGAGGGTACCTCTATTACATACTGGTGCTCTGTGTCTAGGCCTAGTGTCCGTGCCTGCCGCGGGGGGTGGTACCTACCTGGGAGGGTACCTCTATTACATACTGGTGCTCTGTGTCTAGGCCTAGTGTCCGTGCCTGCCGCGGGGGGTGGTACCTACCTGGGAGGGTACCTCTATTACATACTGGTGCTCTGTGTCTAGGCCTAGTGTCCGTGCCTGCCGCGGGGGGTGGTACCTACCTGGGAGGGTACCTCTATTACATACTGGTGCTCTGTGTCTAGGCCTAGTGTCCGTGCCTGCCGCGGGGGGTGGTACCTACCTGGGAGGGTACCTCTATTACATACTGGTGCTCTGTGTCTAGGCCTAGTGTCCGTGCCTGCCGCGGGGGGTGGTACCTACCTGGGAGGGTACCTCTATTACATACTGGTGCTCTGTGTCTAGGCCTAGTGTCCGTGCCTGCCGCGGGGGGTGGTACCTACCTGGGAGGGTACCTCTATTACATACTGGTGCTCTGTGTCTAGGCCTAGTGTCCGTGTCTGCCGCGGGGGGTGGTACCTACCTGGGAGGGTACCTCTATTACATACTGGTGCTCTGTGTCTAGGCCTAGTGTCCGTGCCTGCCGCGGGGGGTGGTACCTACCTGGGAGGGTACCTCTATTACATACTGGTGCTCTGTGTCTAGGCCTAGTGTCCGTGTCTGCCGCGGGGGGTGGTACCTACCTGGGAGGGTACCTCTATTACATACTGGTGCTCTGTGTCTAGGCCTAGTGTCCGTGCCTGCCGCGGGGGGTGGTACCTACCTGGGAGGGTACCTCTATTACATACTGGTGCTCTGTGTCTAGGCCTAGTGTCCGTGTCTGCCGCGGGGGGTGGTACCTACCTGGGAGGGTACCTCTATTACATACTGGTGCTCTGTGTCTAGGCCTAGTGTCCGTGCCTGCCGCGGGGGGTGGTACCTACCTGGGAGGGTACCTCTATTACATACTGGTGCTCTGTGTCTAGGCCTAGTGTCCGTGTCTGCCGCGGGGGGTGGTACCTACCTGGGAGGGTACCTCTATTACATACTGGTGCTCTGTGTCTAGGCCTAGTGTCCGTGCCTGCCGCGGGGGGTGGTACCTACCTGGGAGGGTACCTCTATTACATACTGGTGCTCTGTGTCTAGGCCTAGTGTCCGTGCCTGCCGCGGGGGGTGGTACCTACCTGGGAGGGTACCTCTATTACATACTGGTGCTCTGTGTCTAGGCCTAGTGTCCGTGTCTGCCGCGGGGGGTGGTACCTACCTGGGAGGGTACCTCTATTACATACTGGTGCTCTGTGTCTAGGCCTAGTGTCCGTGCCTGCCGCGGGGGGTGGTACCTACCTGGGAGGGTACCTCTATTACATACTGGTGCTCTGTGTCTAGGCCTAGTGTCCGTGCCTGCCGCGGGGGGTGGTACCTACCTGGGAGGGTACCTCTATTACATACTGGTGCTCTGTGTCTAGGCCTAGTTTCCGTGCCTGCCGCGGGGGGTGGTACCTACCTGGGAGGGTACCTCTATTACATACTGGTGCTCTGTGTCTAGGCCTAGTGTCCGTGCCTGCCGCGGGGGGTGGTACCTACCTGGGAGGGTACCTCTATTACATACTGGTGCTCTGTGTCTAGGCCTAGTGTCCGTGCCTGCCGCGGGGGGTGGTACCTACCTGGGAGGGTACCTGGTGAAGCGGTTTGATCTCCACTGCTCTGGTATCATCAAGATGTGTGTGGCGACCGTCGTATGTGCTGCTGGCTTCACCACGGCCTTTCTACTCTCCTGTCCCAACATAGCGTTCGCAGGCGTCACTGAGTCATACGACAATACCAGGTACCAACACAATGTGCTATTCAAGTTCAAGTAGGTACGAGTGCTTATTTATAGCTTCCGGAAATAAGATGGTAAGATACATTATATTAGGAAGCAGTGTTGGGTAAGATACTTTGGTTTAAATGTATATAGTTAAAGTTATAAAGTTATATAAAAGTATCTATAGGTAAAAGGTAACTGTTTTTAAACGGAGCTTCGGATACATATAATTATTATCTGGGAATGGAATGACCGGAGATTCAACTAGGGTATAAGTGAAAATAAGAAGTCAAAAAAAAATTGAATTACTGAAACATATTACTGCCATAAAGCCTACTGCTATCGGCGTCAGATACAAGATGTTGTCCTCACGGATTATGTAATAAACGGTGCCATTTCCACTCCACCTTACCTCCTTCACTCGGTACCAGCTGAGCGCTGAGCAAGGAATGCAGGGAGGGTTGCGGTGGACTTCAGACCCATCAAGCCAGCAGTCATTGTTGTAAATAGCAATCTTTTGATGTAGTTAAATGTTACAGTTTCCAATTACTTTTCAGATATATTGAATAAACACGAAAAATTGGTATAAAATTAACTTTGAATTTCAAAATTAGCTTGAAAACTGTTAATTTTATAGCATGGTCTCGTTAACATTCTAATTTTCAGACTACGCCAAAATCGTTAATATCCAAGCTGTTCTTAAAATTCAAAGTTAACTTTATATTAATTTTTCGTAATTTATTTCATATATATCTGAAAAGTAATTGTGAAATTGTAACATCTACCCCAACCCTCCCCGCATTCCTTTCTCGTGAGCGCTCAGCTGGTACCGAGTGGAGGTGGTAAGGTGGAGGGGAAATGGCTTGATACCTGGCATCGTTTATTACCTAATCCGTGATAACACCTTGTATCTTACTCCGATAGCAGTATATTTGAACAAAGTCTGGGTTTTTGATATGAACCTAATCATTTTCACAGGTGTAAAAACAACTTGTGATTTTTATTTTTATCGTACTTTCAACATTATTTGTTTCAATAATTATTTTTTTTGAGTTTTGAGAATAAACTGGATTCTATTTCAATTTGCACAATTTGTAAATTTGAGTCTCAAGTTCTTAAACTAACACTTGACTGGGTCTATTCTACAAGTAAGGAAGGATAGATAGATACTCTCAGTTAAAGATCGCATGCATTTTTTATTATATCTCAAGAATGCTCCTCGAAACCCCTTCAGACAATGCTACAACTGTAAAATTTTATTAACAGTGGTATAGTTATTTTAATTTTTCAATCCTCAATTAATAACAATTCAATTCCAATAACCGAATGTACTGATAATAATTAATAATGTTAGATGATTGTAGAATAACGTGTATTCGACTGTGTTTACTTCAGCTCGCTGAGCCTCTCTCTGAACAGCACCTGCAACATGGACTGCGCTTGCTCCAAGCTGATGTACGAGCCAATATGCAGCGCCAACAACGTCATCTACTTCTCTCCCTGCTATGCCGGCTGTAAAGAAGAGATCCTCGTTGACAATTACAAATACTACTCCAGTTGTTCCTGTATCGACTCAATGGCGAACAGTTCCATTCCAATGCTGTCACCGCTGTCACAGTACCAGGCTGTCAACCAGAACTGCCAGTCCTCGTGCAGAAAGCTGCTGCCGTTCATGGTCCTCATATTTGTAGTGATGTTCTTCTCGTTCCTGAGCACGATGCCGGCCCTGGCTGCCACGCTTAGGTGAGCATCTTAAGCACAAGCCCAGCCCTGGCTGCCACGCTTAGGTGAGCATCTTAAGCACAAGCCCAGCCCTGGCTGCCACGCTTAGGTGAGCATCTTAAGCACAAGCCCAGCCCTGGCTGCCACGCTTAGGTGAGCATCTTAAGCACAAGCCCAGCCCTGGCTGCCACGCTTAGGTGAGCATCTTAAGCACAAGCAGGTAACTTAACTGAGCACGATGCCGGCCCTGGCTGCCACGCTTAGGTGAGCATCTTAAGCACAAGCAGGTAACTTAACTTAGCACGATGCCGGCCCTGGCTGCCACGCTTAGGTGAGCATCTTAAGCACAAGCAGGTAACTTAACTGAGCACAATGCCGGCCCTGGCTGCCACGCTTAGGTGAGCATCTTAAGCACAAGCAGGTAACTTAACTGAGCACGATGCCAGCCCTGGCTGCCACGCTTAGGTGAGCATCTTAAGCACAAGCAGGTAACTTAACTTAGCACGATGCCGGCCCTGGCTGCCACGCTTAGGTGAGCATCTTAAGCACAAGCCGGTAACTTAACTGAGCACAATGCCAGCCCTGGCTGCCACGCTTTGGTGAGCATCTTAAGCACAAGCAGGTAACTTAACTGAGCACAATGCCGGCCCTGGCTGCCACGCTTAGGTGAGCATCTTAAGCACAAGCAGGTAACTTAACTGAGCACGATGCCGGCCCTGGCTGCCACGCTTAGGTGAGCATCTTAAGCACAAGCAGGTAACTTAACTGAGCACGATGCCGGCCCTGGCTGCCACGCTTAGGTGAGCATCATAAGCAATGAATGAATGCCGAATGATTAATGAAGAAATACATTGTCTATCCACTCAGTTACAAGAAGTTTCTTTTATATCTTCATTCTTTATTCTGTCAATAACTGAAATTTTAGCCCTTCTACTATTTACATCTAATGGGGCTCTTGTGTTTTGTACAGGTGCGTCCAAGATAAGCAGAGATCGTTCGCTCTCGGCATCCAGTGGTTGAAAGTTCGCTTGCTCGGCACAATTCCTGCGCCCCTGATCTTTGGCCTGCTCATAGATCGGACGTGCCTGCTATGGAAAGACACATGCGATGACAATGGTGCTTGCCTTGTCTTTGACAACGCGTACATGAGCACGTAAGCATGTTGTTACTCTTTACCATCATGTCATTGGAGAGAGGAGGTGGAAGGTCCCCAAGAAATAAGCGTTTTTGGCAGTGGCGTAGCTAGGAATTCAAAGGCCTGGGTGCAAGGTTGACCGATGCCCCCCCTAATAATTCCTCTAAGGTCTCAATGATCTCATGTTCATAACGATGTCTGTATGTGTATTTTAATTGTTAATTCAAATGTAGTGTAAACAATTCTGCATGCAAATAAAAATATGGCATGGCATAAAAAAAATGGCAAATTAACGCGCCTTTTGCTGTATTAGGAGAAAAGTTACTTGTGTGCTTTTTGTTTTGCAAATCTATGTTAGTTCCCATCAGGCGTGCGCAGTGCTCGAAGGGGGTCTGGAGGGCTAGACCCACAGGATAGCCCTGCAGGGAATTTTTTGAATTTTGTCGCAATATGTTTACTTGTTTGTTATAATATTGTATGAGACTGAGGGCCTTCGGGACCTAAAAAGACGCTCAACTTGGTTTTGTGACAACTAAATAGTACATGGAAAACATTTGGTACTTGTTAAAAGTTGAAGCCGTTTCTTTTAATTAAATGTAATAAAATTCATTAATAAAGACAAATATAATTTAAACTAACCTAACACATATTTTTTGTTTGGTTATTTTTGGTTGTGTGTGTGTATGTGTGTTCTAATAGTGTTCTACCTCCAAGGTACATGCTGTCCCTGGCATTCGTTGGCAAGGCCGTCTCTCTGCTCTGCTTCTTCTTGGCCTGGAGGTGTATGTGTGTTCTAATAGTGTTCTTCCTCCAAGGTACATGCTGTCCCTGGCATTCGTTGGCAAGGCCGTCTCTCTGCTCTGCTTCTTCTTGGCCTGGAGGTGTATGTGTGTTCTAATAGTGTTCTACCTCCAAGGTACATGCTGTCCCTGGCATTCGTTGGCAAGGCCGTCTCTCTGCTCTGCTTCTTCTTGGCCTGGAGGTGTATGTGTGTTCTAATAGTGTTCTTCCTCCAAGGTACATGCTGTCCCTGGCATTCGTTGGCAAGGCCGTCTCTCTGCTCTGCTTCTTCTTGGCCTGGAGGTGTATGTGTGTTCTAATAGTGTTCTACCTCCAAGGTACATGCTGTCCCTGGCATTCGTTGGCAAGGCCGTCTCTCTGCTCTGCTTCTTCTTGGCCTGGAGGTGTATGTGTGTTCTAATAGTGTTCTACCTCCAAGGTACATGCTGTCCCTGGCATTCGTTGGCAAGGCCGTCTCTCTGCTCTGCTTCTTCTTGGCCTGGAGGTGTATGTGTGTTCTAATAGTGTTCTTCCTCCAAGGTACATGCTGTCCCTGGCATTCGTTGGCAAGGCCGTCTCTCTGCTCTCCTTCTTCTTGGCCTGGAGGTGTATGTGTGTTCTAATAGTGTTCTTCCTCCAAGGTACATGCTGTCCCTGGCATTCGTTGGCAAGGCCGTCTCTCTGCTCTGCTTCTTCTTGGCCTGGAGGTGTATGTGTGTTCTAATAGTGTTCTACCTCCAAGGTACATGCTGTCCCTGGCATTCGTTGGCAAGGCCGTCTCTCTGCTCTGCTTCTTCTTGGCCTGGAGGTGTATGTGTGTTCTAATAGTGTTCTTCCTCCAAGGTACATGCTGTCCCTGGCATTCGTTGGCAAGGCCGTCTCTCTGCTCTGCTTCTTCTTGGCCTGGAGGTATATGTGTGTTCTAATAGTGTTCTTCCTCCAAGGTACATGCTGTCCCTGGCATTCGTTGGCAAGGCCGTCTCTCTGCTCTGCTTCTTCTTGGCCTGGAGGTGTATGTGTGTTCTAATAGTGTTCTACCTCCAAGGTACATGCTGTCCCTGGCATTCGTTGGCAAGGCCGTCTCTCTGCTCTGCTTCTTCTTGGCCTGGAGGTGTATGTGTGTTCTAATAGTGTTCTACCTCCAAGGTACATGCTGTCCCTGGCATTCGTTGGCAAGGCCGTCTCTCTGCTCTGCTTCTTCTTGGCCTGGAGGTGTATGTGTGTTCTAATAGTGTTCTACCTCCAAGGTACATGCTGTCCCTGGCATTCGTTGGCAAGGCCGTCTCTCTGCTCTGCTTCTTCTTGGCCTGGAGGTGTATGTGTGTTCTAATAGTGTTCTACCTCCTAGATACATGCTGTCCCTGGCATTCGTTGGCAAGGCCGTCTCTCTGCTCTGCTTCTTCTTGGCCTGGAGGTGTATGTGTGTTCTAATAGTGTTCTACCTCCAAGGTACATGCTGTCCCTGGCATTCGTTGGCAAGGCCGTCTCTCTGCTCTGCTTCTTCTTGGCCTGGAGGTGTATGTGTGTTCTAATAGTGTTCTACCTCCAAGGTACATGCTGTCCCTGGCATTCGTTGGCAAGGCCGTCTCTCTGCTCTGCTTCTTCTTGGCCTGGAGGTGTATGTGTGTTCTAATAGTGTTCTACCTCCAAGGTACATGCTGTCCCTGGCATTCGTTGGCAAGGCCGTCTCTCTGCTCTGCTTCTTCTTGGCCTGGAGGTGTATGTGCGTTCTAATAGTGTTCTACCTCCAAGGTACATGCTGTCCCTGGCATTCGTTGGCAAGGCCGTCTCTCTGCTCTGCTTCTTCTTGGCCTGGAGGTGTATGTGTGTTCTAATAGTGTTCTTCCTCCAAGGTACATGCTGTCCCTGGCATTCGTTGGCAAGGCCGTCTCTCTGCTCTGCTTCTTCTTGGCCTGGAGGTGTATGTGTGTTCTAATAGTGTTCTTCCTCCAAGGTACATGCTGTCCCTGGCATTCGTTGGCAAGGCCGTCTCTCTGCTCTGCTTCTTCTTGGCCTGGTGGTGTATGTGTGTTCTAATAGTGTTCTACCTCCAAGGTACATGCTGTCCCTGGCATTCGTTGGCAAGGCCGTCTCTCTGCTCTGCTTCTTCTTGGCCTGGTGGTTCTACATTCCTCCCAAGAACTGCAAAGACGGTCTCCAGCTGGACTCACCAATATCGCCAGAGGACTTAGATCATTTGCCACCCACGGAAATGAACGGACACGTTAACTATGGATCCAGTGAAAAGTATTAATCCCCCTCCAGCTCGGTGATAAGTGTACGTTGTTGTTTTCATAGTTTTCAGCTGTAACTCTGTAGTTATTATTGAAACATCATTTCTTTAAAGAATGATCTCCAACAATTGTAATGCATAGGCGCAGTTCTTTGTGAATTGCATTGATGTTCGTTGGTGTTTCAAATAGTAGCTGTAAATGTTTCAGTGATTAATAATAACGTGAAATGTCTGACTGTCTGAGCAGTTAATCCAACTATCTCTATTAACTAATTTATTTACTTTAGGCCGACTGTCATTTTTATAATTGTTTTATCAGCTTATGGGCTACCTAACTGCTATTATATTAGATCAAATACTAGTTGTAATTAAATTAGATGATATTGCACAGTACCTTATTAACCTGAAATTTGACTATTTTCACACATATTGAACTATGCTGGTGCTACTCACTTTAAAATTGTGATATTTTAGAGTATTTGACTACTTTTGAAATAAGTAACAAAGGCGTAGTTCAGATTGTGTGATATATAGGAATGTGTTTCATGTTTCACATGAAGTGACCGGCGCTGTATTTATGTTGAAATATTCACTGTAGACACCGAACCAAGGAAAATTCTACCATTTATCTTTATATTTATGTTGTATTCATTATTGTGAAGTATTGATTAAATATGAATCTAAACCCAGATCTCAAAACAATTGACATTGTGTAATATGTTGATCTGCAGTTGCTGTGTACTATGTATGTAGATAAATGCTGAGTATGTGTGTACCAAGTTGCTGCTTGCAGCTATTATCAAATCCAAGTACTGTATTATATGTGTTATGGACGTTATATAGAAAATCGTAGTCAAACCCATGCGCTTGTATATCCGCCACACTCGAGCAAGATTCTGAAATCATGGTACAAGACAGGTATGGAGGAAATCTAACATTCATACTGTGAATTATGAGGTGAAACTACCAATGAAGGCTAACATGACATTGTTTGGCCAAAAATAATTCAAATCACATTATTTTGGTAGGGAAAAATGTTACCCTAAACATTCCAGTGGTATGTATTTTTTTTTTTTATTGAATTGTTTCTCTGCCATTCCTTTGTTTTTCATTTCATTTATAACTCTTTTAGCTATTTCAACTTAAACACTCATTTTTATTAAATTGTGATAACATGAAACTCAGTTCCATGAGCAAAAGAGTTAAAACGTAATTTATAATTTTTTAAATGAATTATCAAGTTTTTTCATATTTATTTTATATTACTTGTATTTAAAAACAGGTAGTCCACAAATGTGGGAGCCAAGTATTGGGTATAAAGCCCCAATATAGGTATATTGTTTTTTTTATTTTTATTTTACAATGTGAATACAGTAGTTTTTAAATAGGCTAATAGTAATTAAAGACTGCTTATGAGTACATTAAATCCATATAAGTTAGGAAGGTGTAAACGAACACATTTTGAGTTACTATAACTCCCAACAGGGGAATGAAAAACATCCCGTGAAGATTGCTGTTTATCCAAAGACAGCAAGTCACGTCGCGATGCCAGCGTGTTGCTTCTCGATACAAGATAACTGCTTCTCGATGCATCTTTAATTACCACTAAAAAAAATACAAAAAATAATAAAATATTATTACAAAATATGATTTTATTGTAGTATCATTTGGTTGGTAACTTAACATTACATCGTTGTTAAACTTAACATTATTTGGTTGTTAACATCATTTGGTTGGCAGCATTAACTTGAAGGCGACCAATTGATTTCAATAACTAATTATGTTCTTATGTTTAAATTGTAGTAGCCGATAATGAATACATATTGAATTACTTTTGGCTTCATAGGTGACACTATGTAAGAATCTGTTATCCACAAAATAAAAAAATTGCTAACAAAATGAATGGCAAGGAAGACATGATCATTAGTATTAGCTCTACACAATCGTGTTATTGTATCTATGTTTTTGGCAAGCTGTGTGAGCTCCAATATATCAGGCATTCCAATCTAAGACAATGCTCTTGTTATTTGTCTGCCCTACCACTCGCTCATAACTACTCACTCAATGTTGGGGCTCTTTCCGCAAAGCTTTGTGTCTGACTGGGAGATATGTATTTCACCGAATACCTAAGAAAATAGCTTTACTAGGACCTAGATTTACAACTCACGATTATTTTTGTCACAAACTTCCATAGGAATACTTGGATATGTTTGTGCATAAAGGTTTAATATTTAAGTGCATAATATAAGAATATTGCTTCTGTTTGCTGGTGATCGGGTAACTGTGAACATGAGAATAAATTGAAATAAAATTGGAAGTATGTATTAATGAAATTAAGCTACCATAGCAAATGGAAAACAGAAAATCAAAGTATTGGGAGTTATTTCATAAACAGCTGTTTCCACTTGATGTACTATAAGTATCTATATAGCAACACCTTGTTGTGAGTATTTCTCATGTTTTGGTTGTTTGTTGGGAACTTTCAACTTAGTATTAAGATATCTCATTCTTCAGCATTTCGTTTGGTAAAAATAATGGTCCGACTTTTTCGTTTGACTCTCTCAAACATTCAAATATTGCAGAGTTTTCGAAATAACAGATATTATTCACCTTTTTAAAAGATGGTTTAATACATAGCAAAACACGATTCTATATAAACCATTCAAATCATTTTTACATACCAGCAGGGCGATTCTGTATGGGCGACGATTAGTTTATCGGCGGTTTTGGTCGTTACTAAAGGCGAATGCAAGGCGGTGATTGGCTCATTGCCTTCTTCTAACAACCGAAACCGGTGATACACTTATCGTTGCCCATTCAGAATCGCCCTGCAGTACAATAATTGATTAGGGTTTTAGTAGATATTTTAGATTCAATGATTGCTAACTGGGTATTACTGGACATGCAGGCATATGCTAGAATCAAATCATGCATCTAAAGAAGCAATAATGCTGCGGACGCAATATGTATGACACTTTATAAGCACTGTAACTCATTATTGACCTAATCATAAGTAACAATCCTAAATGCATTCCAGCTTTGCTAGTCCACAGGTACTCGGACATATCTGTTTCCTTAGTATTAAAAGTGTTGTTTTTTCAATTTGTTAAAATTTATAAGTATACAATAGCCACAGTATGAAAAAAATGTTTTATCTGGCAAAGAACAAACAACTACGTTTTACATCAAACGGTGATTAAGCATACTAAAATAATATAATGTATGTAATAAATTAATAATATAAAAATAATATCTACATTTTAATATTGAAAAAATTGTTCCATTTTTCCTCAAGAAGTAATTTTATGAATGTCAATTTATTTGTATGTTTCTATATGGTATATTTGTATCAAATTATGTGTATTCGTGATATTTATATTGTGATAATAAACAAGTGATAACGATTTTGAATTTATTTGTAGTCAGGGGTTGAAATTAACTTTTTTGCCACTGTGGTCCCTCGACTTTGGAACAACACAAACAAATAAGAGCACCACATAGGGAAAAACCAAATCCACCATAAATTGAAGCGTTCTTTTGAAAATCATACTAAACTACTGTTAAAGTCGTCGTACAACATCTTTGGTAATGCTTCCGTCACGGGTGGGTGAGTGGCAGCCAACCAGCGGCCGTGGCTAATTCAAATACCTGCTCGGGTTGGCCGAGACCGTAAACACGTCATTGATTGATGACGAAAGCATTACCGACTTGTTGTACGACGACTTTATGGTTTTTTATGCTATATGTTTGTCACTAACAGTGCTTTATAAATAGAGAGGTACTTCAGAATAACACTTTTTGAAATTCCTGATTTTTCCAATTTTTCTACCACAATACCACTCGAGATATCAAAATAATGCTTTACAGTTATTTGAAATAATATAATGTTATAATGAAAATATAATTCTTATTTATGTATAATTGTTAATTAACATGTCATTAATGAATTAGCAAATTAACTTAATACCAATAGCCTGTAATTAGTGGACCAATGGATTATTGCTCGCAAATGACCAAATAGATATTAAAATGTCAATATTGTTTGATAAGTCGTTAATTACTGAATAGGCCTAAGCAAATTAAAAAAAAAAAAAAAAAAAAAAACTCCCATATTGTGTTACAAACAATTCTATACATCCATCCATACACATGAAAGAGAACAGTGAAGCACGCTACCTGTGTCCAGTGGGAGCTCTCTTAGCCCCTACCAGTGGCGTATACACAAGGGGACTGGAGCCCCCCCCCCCCCCCCCCCCTCCTCTGAAATCCCAGCTTTAATTATACTCTGCAAATCATCTAAATTTACGCACAAAATTAAGTAGATTTAGTCATTAATTTCTCTTTTTCCTTAGTCAGGAAACACTCCCGTGTAGATGAAATTGTATAAGTTGTAACAACATAGTAATTTTATATAATATTGATTGTTGAAATTATTTTGAAATCATATTTGGCGCCGTTGTAAGTTGTAACCAGTACCCCGTTCAGCAAAGCACCTTACCTTCTTCTAAAACGACTTCAAAAATACAGATTTATAAAAATTGTCTGAGGCGCTATTGTAGGGGACATCCCCCCAACACGCCCGATGGCCGATTGTGTCGTTTGTTGAGCAACTTTTTACAGTCATGTTTACTCTGGGCAGCTCCCCCCGATATATATTCCTGCGTACGCCACTTCGGTCGAGGTGGGTTCACTCTTGTACAACCACCCTAAAACCAATATAGCGTGATCTTTCTCACTTTCCCCTTTCCCCCTTTTCTCATCTCTGTCTCCCTCGGTCTTTGTGACAGAAACGCCCATGGACTCATTACGTGTTCGTCGTACAATAAATACAATTGTTTAAAAAAATAAAATAAACAAATATTTCTCTACATTTTCCATTTTGATCATTTTACTCAGAGACGTTTATTTTGTCACTTCTATGAAAAAGGAAACATATCGAACGCTCGGCTTCGAGTAGCCGGAACGCTATTCTACATTATCTCTAAGAACGGGTCTGTAACTTGAATACTACTTCAAGTATTTAAAATAGACAATATATTTTTCATTTAAATAAGATATTACTGCGTCACACACAACAGTGACAATGTTATTTTTATTCCAAGTTTGAATTGTTTCGTTCTTCGCGCTTACAGACTGTCGGTGCTGTAGACGCATCACTTTATCGATATACGTGATACGGACAGTTGTGCTCTCTTGCGTTATTTTACGAAACCTCATGAAGCCTCACTCTGGGGACCATTATTATTTTAATGATTTTTGGACTAAATTGAAATTAAATCCACAGATTTTCAAATGAGGTCCAAGAATTCGATAATCAGATCAATTTTCATCAATTCATACAGCTAATTTCAACGAAACGTTCTCAGTGAACTAAAGGAAGGAACGCCAATTGGTTTCGGTAGGACAAGTAATCGGTGGCGGCCATCTTCTTTATAGTCTCAAACCCAAACAACCTCAGTTTGACACGAGAGAAACAGCTGGTTGTAGCAGGCTGCAAAATTTACGGCAATCAAAGTCAGAAGAGCCTGAGGCTGCAGGCAGTGTAGTTTGTTAAGAGAGCTGGAGACAATGGAGCGTCGTGTTACTTCAGCTGCGTGAGAATAGTGTTATTTATTAAACAATAGGTTGCTTGGACTTAAATCGTGTTTCATAGTGGTGCGAAATTCAAAATGGATTGTTATTTTAAATTAACAATATCTTCATGCAGCATAGCTTTAAACCAAAATCAGTGAAGTGCCATAAAAACAACTGAGGCAATTGACCTCACGTGCTGGGATAAACTGACAACTCTGTAATGTAAGTCAGGACCTAGTCCTTGCTAGTTTATTATAATTAAATAGTCTAGTCATATTGTTATTGTTTTTATTGTTCCAACATACGCTCGTCGAAGTTATCAATGCCCATTTGCTAAGCATGGACACCCCTTGTTTTTAAGACCTAGTGTACAATTTGCTCAGGGCTAACATTCTAGTAACCTACATCTACCTATGTTTAGTCCTGGTCTCATATTTATGCAACGAGGATAATCGAGAGATTGCCGCGGACGATCGTCTGCCGAAGCCCGAAGGGACTGAGTGTCATAGGTGCCGAGTTTTGATTTTCTTTGGGGGGGGGGGGGCTCAACCTACGATCAGCAGTATTTGCGTGGGAAATCTGGGGTCTGGGGCGAAGCCCCAGTCGCTGGAGGCAAATTTTTCTGGGGTACTATTGCCATCGAGATGGCCTTAGAAGCGATCTGAGGTATTATTTTGAAAGGGAAGATTACAATACCTAGTATTAAGATATTTTATTCTCGTGTTTTAACCTTTCACCAAGATTGTTTTGTAGTTTTGACCTATTATGTAAATTAATTTTGTAATTGTCTACAATCACTTCCTGGCTAGGAATATATGTGTAAAATGACGCATTATTTATTAACGTTACGAGATCCTATACATCCGTGGTCTGGCTAAACGAACGGTTTTGCAACCCACGCATTGATAGGGTGATTTTATAAAGAAGGGGTTGGACTTTTCAAGAAGTACAAGTTTCTTCACCCAAGTTGACATTGATCATCCTAGCTCTGTCAGATGAAATCCTATAATTATAGGCTCCTTCATAAGGTGTACTGCTCTGTATTGACAGTGTTTCTACGAAAATATCGTTAGAAAACTAATTTTTGCCACTGGGAGCCGAGCGAGATGGACTGTCAAAGAACCAATACACACCATGAAAAAAGAAGGCTCTCATGTTATCAGTGGCGAAGCGTCCTATGAGACAAAGAGACGTTGTCTACCCTGTATACAAATTTAATTAATAACATTAATACACTTCTGCACAAGTTAATGCTTTCTGTTCTACATTTTCTTGTCTTCCGTGGCTCCCGCGAACGTTTGAATTTAGTTGACGGCGAAGGACTCGGCATTTGGCAACACCCTCGCGCCATCTACCGTAGTCCTTTGAAGTTGAATGGTTTAAACGTGTGTAGACAAACAGGCTTTTTGTCTCTTTCGCGCATGAGCAGAACGCTATTTTGGTCAGTTTTTCAAGAATATTTGAGACTTGTCTCACACACCAACTCTAAGCTGTGAACGCATCCACCAGATGCATGCCAGACACTCGTTTCATAACACAATGGGAATTGGAAATTTGAGGGAACGGCCGTAACAGCATTCAGTAATAAACCTTCACGGTCTGTTTTTGTAAAAATCTGATGACCCATACCCAACCCCATGAGTCTTGTCTTCGCATTTTTATGTTGTGGGTAAAACGATGGATACTTCAGTAACCAGTTCAAGGCAATCCTTTGACAATGCGAGGTGCGTGCGTCGTGGATTGTGTACACCACAGTACAGTAGTGCAGTGCGAAAGTGTCTAATGTCCAAATAGCGTGTGATTTCTACCCTTGTTTTTTAATATTATTGTGTGAACTGTTAGTGACTAACGATGTGCTCCGCCGAAAGTGATATTGTAGATTCTCGCCCTGGGCGATTCACGAATGTACGTTTTGCGTCACCCCCCACCCCCCTCTCTCCTCACCAACTGTTTTTTTCGAAATTACACTATTATCTATGTCTACCCTAATTTCAAGGCCACGCTTCGCCACTGCATGTTATACAATACGTGATATGGGAAAGAGCCCCGTCGCCCCCCGTACTCGGCGCCTATGCTGTGACAATAAACACGGATAACAACAACTTTTGAGACCCAATGGCAATAACCCATAGTTTTTTTGACTAGGACTTGCTAATTAGCTGTGCCAAGTTCTTTGTTGGCTTCCTTGGTTTGGCTAAAAATGACAGTAAGACAAGTGCCCTTGAATCAACCAAAATCTGTAACTGACAGGTTAGGAACTTCTCAAGACTATTTAAAAAAATCATTGTCTACTCGTCTCTAAGCCCCCAATAAATGGTACAACGTATAAGTACTCTTGCCCTTCAAGATTCGAACCCACGTTCTTTCTATTCATTGCACCAAACTGGATGCTTTAGTTATTAACAAGTGTACTATAAATTCACCATAACAAGGTATCAAAATTAATGACCCAAGACTGGCGAGCAGTAAAGTAAATTACAAATTTTCCTTGCATGTGTCTGCTATTTGCCAAGCCCTCATTTTAATCGCCATGCCTTTTTAATGTGTTAATTTATGCTTTCCTGATTCACCGACACGCGCGCGCGCGCTTCTCGAACATGATTTTACTTGTTTTAAATGATACAACCCCCCCCCCCCCCCCCCGTCATTTATTGTTTTGGTCTCCCTGTCTGCTGAACGTATTGCCGTAAACAACCTTTTGGATTGGCAAAGAATTAAAAATTGTTACATAATGTATCATGTCTATACTTGAGCTGTAATGTAATTTTTAATTGATGAACAGCTCTGTAAATATATTTATTTATTAGGAATGTGTTTGGGGTTCTGTCACGTAATACATTGCACAGTAAGTGAGGTTGGTACTTGTACAGTAGTTACCCAGTCCAACGTTTCGAGGAAGTCCCCATTTTCTCCGGGCAACATCAAGCTATGTGGGGTAACTGTGCAATGTAGTACGCGATGGGACCCCAAAACCCCCCATTATAAAACTACATTTTGTCCGTGCTAATTTAAAATCCAACACAATATTTATTACTTGTTTGTAAATTTTAATCCACTAGTTTGTTGTCACACACAGTTACACATCAATGACTGAAAATAATTAAATCTTGTTTAAAAACTAAAAGAAATTAATTAAACGAAAGGCAATTCCGTCCTAAATTATTTCATTGGGACTAGTTGACGCACTGCAAACATGCGGTTCTTCGGCGCAAGTGGACCTGACCGTATCACGTTAATATTTCCAGTTTCACGTCTCTCTATGATGGTACAATGCTGTTTCTGTGTAACATGTTATGCGCAAATTTACGTTCGTTCCGAATTAGTATTGAAATAATGTGTATATTCTAGAGATGCAAATTCGTGGGAAAAGTACGGTCCTGCCCGGCCCAGGGCCCGGCCTTCTAATATGTCTATGGGCCCGGCCCGACAAAGTAAAAACCTACTGCCGCCCGGCCCGAACCAGGCCTTGATTCTCTATGGTCAACGATAAGGTGATCACCGGTTTTGGTCGTTATGAGAAGGCTGTGACCCAATCACAGCCATCCATTCGCCTTCCGTAACGACAGAAAACGGTGAGAAATTTACCACAGATTTAGAGAATCGGGCTCCAGGATTGATCCATACTGGCAACAACCGGCAGGATGCAACTACGGTCTTGTGATTAGCATGGGCACCCGCACTATTTTGGTCAAGGGTCACCATGCACTGAGGGGGGGGGGGGGGGCAACGCTGCAGCTGCCCTCCCAATTAACGCTTATCTACATTTTTTAAACTGAAATTCCCAGAAATTCACTCTCCCGATAAGGTTTTGAAATAATGCACGTTGCGCATACTATGGACAAATTAAAATTATATGGGGCGTATTTTGTGTCAATGTACTGATTCTATAGTGATCGAAAAATAGATCGAAAAAGGGGGAGGTTGGCTTCCAATAGGCCTAGATAAAGGAAAGCTTCTCATAGTCCTACGCGGGCTACCACCAACGGGCACGACTGTGTACTCAAAATGCGTGACAAATAGTGATTCGTCAACACCTCGATGTGATTTGCGAGACCTAACTCATCCCTGGAGATGTCGCGTGTTGTGAGATAGGCCCTATAGCATGTCTAGTCTCTCCGACTAGTACAGGGCAACAACGCTGTCTCTTCAAGCCAAAGTTTGCAGGAAATGACCGGCGTGTATAGCTCAAACAACACTATCTTACAGGTATCACTATCCTTGGTTTGTACACGCGGCGAGACTCATTCGGGAGGTCGACGGTTCGATTCCGGCCACGGACAATCCTGACTGAAGGGTTTCTTTCGAGAGATTTCGCAGTCATAAAGGCGAATGCTGGGATTGTCATACTAATATACTAATAGCCCTTGAACTTTCCTTACACTATCCAAACATCATAAATATACTTATCTAATTAGTAAGCTGACGATAGGTACATCAGGGATTCCTTCGACAAATTATTGTTGTCGTTGTTGTCTTTGTTGTCGTTGTTGTCGTTGTTGTTGTGGTCGTTGTTGCTGTTGCTGTTGTCACTATCCAATCGCAAGTTATCCCTGGCTTTACAGTCAATGCAAGACTTCCGAAAGAAACGGCCGGGATAGGCCTACGCGTTTTGTTCCCATTTTGCCTACACAGAATGATGTAGGGTAAAAAATGTAATTAGGCCTATAGCTCTTAAAATATTGTTAGCACAGCGGTAAAAGTTGATTCCTATTGAAACCAACATGATTTCAAAATTTTAAGAGCTATGATCACACTTTTGACCCTTACAGGCATACATTCTTGTTCGCGCAATGAGAATATGTATTTTCATAACGCGTCAAATCCCTCATATTGTTGGCGCAATTGGAGTATATTTTCTCTCAGCGCGTTAAATTTCACCGTTTTACACTGGTATAAAAGTCGGCGCAATCGAGAACAAATGTCGTTGGCGGAATGGGAATTGGTGCAATTGTAGGAAACCGTATAAATTGTATTAGAAAAATCTGCTCCATTGGAAGTGGGTTCCCATCCCGCTCAAAGCGAACTACAGCAACATACGGTTCGCATCACGCTCAAAGCGAACTACAGCAACATACGGTTCCCATCCCGCTCAAAGCGAACTACAGCAACATACGGTTCGCATCCCGCTTAAAGCGAACTACAGCAACATACGGTTCGCATCCCGCTCAAAGCGAACTACAGCAACATACGTTTCGCATTACGCTCAAAGCGAACTACAGCAACATACGGTTCGCATCCCGCTCAAAGCGAACTACAGCAACATACGGTTCGTATCCCGCTCAAAGCGAACTACAGCAACATACGTTAATCCTTGTTGATGTGATTCCTCTCAGTTTGTTTTTCCGGGGTCAACAGATACAACCAAAGCGTTGCCATACGATTTTGGCACTCCCCCAATTAAAGCGTGTAAATTGTATTTATGGTTACACCAGTAAGCTCGAATCATAGCACTCACTAACGTAGCACTAAGTAGCACTTAAGAATAGCGAGCAGGCCGGCTAACTTTTTATGGTGGTAGAGCGTTGTACGCAGCTTGTTCATGGGCCAGCCTGGAGGGATCTGGATTTTTAATTCCCTTGATTTGTTCAATAACACTAACAGTTAGACTTGCTCGGAAATAGCATAATAACTTATCATTTTGTTGCGCCTTGTGTTTAAAAAAAAAAGAAAAATGGCGATGCACAAGTGCATTATTTTAATGAAATGTCAACCCTGGAGTCCTGCCACGAATATGGGTATGACAGTGATCCGAGGCTGAATGAAGGTCGGTATAGTACGTAACTGTAGTTTTGACCTTTTGTGGAGAACATGTTTGTTGTTTGTTGTTTGTTGCACGGCGAGGAATAATAAACAATCTTCGCATGCAGTCACTCATTAGCTAAAATAGTTCGAGGTCACTGATAACGAGGATTATTTGAGAGGAAAGACTACGGCCAATATTGAAACCGCGTGAAATGACCGTTCTTCAATCCTACTGCGAAAAGGAGACCTACGGGCTTATTATCAGATTCAAAATGGTTTCACAGTTTCTAAATTTAGTTTAATTTAAGAAAATGTAAAATTAATTTCTTTAAAAAATATTTGAGTGTGTTGGGCCAAAACTCGCAAAACGGGAGCGTTTATTTTCTTCATTTTTGTACACATGTCTAACTTGGATCTTTTTTAGCACTGAGTTGATCACGTCACACTTGGGTCAGAGATGAAGAACGTGGCAAAGTTGGTATAATATACCATTAGTAAAGATATCATGTTATAAGTGTGTTGCCTTCTTCACTGACAGAACATGGATTTATAATAGTACAAAGCATGGACAGACTATCGATTTTCTAGCATGTCGGAGAAGCTATAATGTATTGTATAATACTCCCGTAAAACTCCAAAAGGGTGGTCACTATGTTCTACTCTTTACAGATGATCGATATGATTAATAGCTTTTAAATTTCGGACAATGAACTTTGTCTAGCTCTCGTTTGTCACGCAATTATTGAGACTTGGTTCCCGTTGGCTGCAGAACGACGAGATTAAGTCTAGTAGGGAATTGTGGACAATATTTCCCGATTACTTTATTATGTATACTGCATCATGGCATTAATTATGTCTTTATCAATAGCCACTTTGTCACGGACAGGTTGGTTGGCCTGGCCTAGGTTGGACAGACACGTGGAATGCAGAGGCCATAAGACCATAAGTGATATTTATTTGTTTATTTATCTATTTATTTATTGTCTATACTAGGTACTGACTTTCTGCGACAAAGAAAATTCGACTCCACGTTTATTTTTTTGTTTAAAACCCTAAACTCTAAACGTTAACTCTACCACCACGTTTGAACGTTAATTAAAGTGTTGCATATTTAACTCAAAATACAATTTTCACTTTTAGTAATGTTAATACTGATAATAATGTTAATAATAATAACCTAAATGTGCCGAATAAAGATAACGAATTATAATGGTAAGACAAAGTAAACCTATTGTTTTTGAAAGGGGTGTGAATTGACTGTGCGAGGCTCATAAATATACCCTCCCACCCCCGAGAGAAGAGGTTTGAAAAGTAGAACCCTTATCTGTGGTAGAACGTATCTTGACAGGGCATTATTGACTGAAAACATGTCTCGACGATGCTAAAAGCACCCTCTTTGAACTGCATTGGTGAAATGGAGGAATGAAGGGGGGGGGGGGGGGGAGGGAAAGAGTTCGTACGTTACTAAAAGTTAAGTCCTTGATGCGGTTTAATCGATCAAGTTTAGTTTTTATTAAACATTCAACGTTTCAAAGTCATGTGGTCGCGTCCCGTATTTTTAAGATTCAACTAAATAAACAAAACATACAAAATTGCAATGGCGGAAACAATTACAAAAATGAAAATAGCGCAAACACTCTAACGTTGCAGGATTAAAAAAGTTCCCAAGTTCTATAATCCTTACGGTTGGTATTTTGGAAGCTAACTTAAGAATTAACAATCCATTGGTTTCCCTAATGACAACCATAATGATAGTAATATTTGAAATTTTTTAGTCCAGATTTTAGTTCTTATGGAACTAAATGTTGGCCCTTGATAACTTTTTTTAAATATTATGTATCGACATATTATACCGTTGTACTAAAAACCTTCGACTTTGCTAAAGTTGAGACGCGGATCTGCACAATTCCATGTATGCCACCAAATGTGTAGGCGGATGTTGTTTAGGTAATACATTTCGCCATACCCGTAGGTACACAGTCCTCCAAGGCTGGTGATGTATACCTAGCTGGCAGCTAGCTCTTTCAAGTGATAGGTCAACTGCTCGGTACATTGCGTAGTATGATAGGTTCATTGTTTCCACGCACCTTCACTCAACACGATATAGGAACCAGGGTGAGTCAGTTATTCCAGTGAAAACAGCAGCGACAGTATAAAAGCCGCCCGAAATTAACGTTTTTTTTTTTTAAAGTTGTTTTAAAAAGTCGTTTTAAATCACAAGTGTTTTTTTTATTTTTGTTTTGCTATTTAAGCTATTTTGCTGTGGTATTAATCTTTGTGTATTATATTATATCCAATTGTATCTGGAATGATCTATATTCTGTTGTTGGATAAATAAATATAATAATAATAATAATAATAATAATAATAATAATAATAATAATAATAATAATAATAATAATAATAATAATAATAATAATAATAATAATAATAATAATAATAATAATAATAATAATAATAATTCAACTATATTTGATTTATGTGTAATATAATAATCTTTGTGATATGTAAAATCTTTTTAAAATGTAATTATCTTTGTAATGTGTAAAATCTTTGTAATGTCATATTTTGTAATGTGTGGTTGCAGCACCTAAGAGGTGAGGATCACCTTTGGTGCTGTAGACTAATAATGTACCTGCCATCTGGTGATGTGATAAATAAAGATAATAATAATAATAATAATAATAAAAATAACAATTACCATAACAATAACAATAACAATAACAATAACAATAACAATAACAATAACAATTACAATAACAATAACAATAAAAATAACAATAACAATAATAATAATAATAATAATAATAATAATAATAATAATAATAATAATAATAATAATAATAATAATAAAAACTCTTTATAATGCTACACAACATTGAAAGAGTGAAAACCTGGCTATATTTGGGTGAATACGCAAGAACCAATTACTTTGTAAAAAAAAACATTTGCAATTGCCATTATCAATGTTTCTTTGTTGGCACCGGACACCTCGTGTGCGTGGATGCGAATTATGTGCATCTGATCATGGCACGGACGTGCTTCAGCCACTTATCTTGAACCACTTTTCGAAATGTCTGTTCTACCGCCAATAGCATAGAAACGAAACTGAGCGGGCGTAAAACTCCAGCCAAGTTTCGCGCTGCGGTGGCTCTTTTGGCAGCGAACTATGGCCAGTCTTGTAATAATAATTACTATTGCTCACAATGAAATGAAATCGAAATACAAGTGTCCCCTCTTCTAATATCAGTTTTATAACTGAATCGATAGCATTAAGTAAATAAATAAACGGTAACTTTTTAATTAATTTAGTTTGTCAATATTTGTTGCATTTGTTTTCGTCCACGATAGCTGGTCGACAACGGGTTTCTTGTTGAAACAAGCAACCCTACCCATAACATTTGACTAATAAATACTTAAAATATGTTTGCTACAAACTTAAAACTCGATGCATTTCCAAATTACAATATTGCTATATTACTTAAAGAAATTGAAAGAAAATGAGCAAAATGAAATAAGCTGGTCCCACAGTTACTTAAGAAAGTTATTAAATTATTCGTAATTAGCAGGAAAGGTTATAGTCGCCGGGTTAAAACAACGCAGATTACACTTATAAATTAAACTCGAGAATTCTGTAACATCAAATCGTAAAAGTGAGGACTCTGCACACTGTGGTCTCTAAAAGATTGCAGACTGTATTCTAAATATTTCTAATATTGTAACTATTCAGTAAGTTTGTTGTGTTGATTGAATTTTATAACTAATGTTAGATTTATTTCACAATATATTGTTGACGATTGTTATTGCTGCAATTAATTAATTACTGAAATGACAATCGTAACAATGGCAATATCTGAAAGTTTAAATTCGTTGTTTAGCTGATACGAAACAAGATCACGGATACGGACCACTTTTTCAATATCTTTAAGTATTCTCAACATATCGGCGAGTTTCGAGTTTCCCCTTTCATCAGAAATATTTTTTTAAAGTAATTGCTGCTTGACAACAGTGATGGTGGGTGATGAGAACACTGCGGCATCCGACCAAGATTCACGTGCTATATCTAATGACGTCATGTTTAAGCTAAGAGCACTCGGGAACACGCCACAAACTCATTTCTATGTGCCACATTATCGTGGTAAATTCATCTAAAGAATGGATAACCCTATCAGAATATCATATTTTACTAGGTGGCCTGTCCAAATTTATTAGGCAACCCAGTTAGAAGCAAGGTCGAAAAACATGGTATGAACTGTAACCACTAAAAATGGAAAGTTGTATTCATATATCAAACGGGGTAGTGGGGGGGGGGGGGTTGAAAGTTTCTGCTAAGTATATAATGAAGGCCTTGGGTATATAGTTTATAGCATACTTCTAGTTCTAGGGGGGGATGCGCCAATCCTCATTCGTGACAGTCGCGCACGTATATTTTATTATTAGATTGGATTGTGAAGGCTTTCACGGACGAGAGATGTATTATTTGCCATTCTTGGGTTCAATCCGTGTAATTTACATATGAAATAAGACAAATCGATAAAATCAAATCAAAATAATTAAATAAATGTTTTTTATTTATAACAATATTAGAATTAAAATAATAAGTAGTAATAATAATAATAATAAGTAGTAATAATAATAATAATAATATTAATAATAGTAATAATAATAATAATAATAATAATAATAATAATAATAATTATAATAATAATAATAATAATAATAATAATAATAATAATAATAATAATAATAATAATAATAATAATAATAATAATAATAATAATAATAATAATATAAGAAATTAATATTATAAATTAAAGCCAATTATTTGATTAATTTTATTTTATTGATTTGTCTTACTTCATGAATACATTTTACACGGATTGAACCCAAGAATGGCCAATAATAATACATATCTCGTTCGTGAAAGCCTTCACAATTATATATATGTATATCATACTATTAGAGATATAAAGTTATGAGTATGGGGGATGATATTGGCAATGGTTTGGGATGCCCGAGATGAGATTATAAAAGATGCTTGTCTGGCTGTTGGGTTGTTGTGGTGTGTTCACTCTCGGCTCATTGTCTCGTTGAATTAATTATTGTAATTAATCATCATTTATTCCCATTGTCCAGTTCAATCAGCATACGGCAGCTGGCGGAGGGCTTTGTTTGCATATGGTGCGGACTGCAGCACTCATGCATGTAGCTCATAGCTCCACATAACTAGACTAAAAACATTCGCACACAAGTATTAGAGCGTTGTGCCTTGATTAGCCTACATATATCAATAATATTTTTGAGAATTGTACTTGAGTACTTTACCTACTGCATAGATTTATATGTGATGAGACGCAGTTACCTAAAAAGTGTGGGTTTTCACGGTTTCCCATTGTTCTATTGTTGACAGAAGAATAACAAGACAGATCATATCAAACGAAGAATTACGTTGGCAAAATCATTTTAAACGTTTATATTATATTGCACATTTTAGCATTATTCGTGAATTAATTGATATTTTAAAAATTGAGCGACGCACGTTTTTGAATCAGATAGTAGGAACGTAGGTAGACTCATATCACGTGAACATATGGACGCTTAATAGATTTGTTGCTACTTTCGTGTGGCTACGGCTTTTTCATTCTACCCATCTTGAAAGTGTTTAGAAACCTGTATATCTGTCATGCAGTGCTCAAGTTACTGTTACAACAATAAGACAATGGGTAACCGTGAATCCCGCTCGTTTTAGGTAAGTAGCATCACATAAATCTATGCAGTAAATAAAGTACTCGATACAAATTTAAAAAAAAATGTAATGAATAATCAAGAAACACCGTGTATCCCGCTTGTACCATGATTATATTTGGGCGAATTTTTTAAAAGTCGAGCACCACACCTTTTTGAATGAAATAGTTTGATGCTGTGGTATGATGTGAGATTGTATTGGATCTGTACGGCAGAGCTTTCCCATCACATCACTTTCCTTCCGTGGTTTGTTGTCCCCTCCTCTCAACAGTTGCGTAACCGATCAACTCAATCCAACGTGAGCACGCTTTATAGATTTGGTTGCGTAGGTCCGAGCAAGAACCGTGGGGCGTGCGTGGGCTAAAACTGGGTGCACAGAATACCTATCACACGACGAGGGCGAACAGGCTACAATTGGAAACCACTGAACAAAATAAAATATCACAACAACAAACAAACTAATAACGAAAAGAGAGAACACGAACAAGAAAAATTGATTGGGGAAAAATGAAAACAAAATTGTTACCTGGATAAATTTAAATTAAGATAATATAATAAAGTGAAAATATTAAATGTAAAATTGGTATGTAAGAGACACGAGACAACACAAAAATAACGAAAAGGGAGAGCGAACGAAAAATAGGAATAAATGTTAATGAAAACGGAAATGAAAAATCAAAAGTACGGAGGGAACTGGACACAAAACGTAAAAGATAAACAGAAAATCAAGAAGAATTACACGAAAGAAAGAAAACTGATTTATCACACGATCCCAACTCAAAAAACATGATAATTGTCAAAAATCACAAACCATTATTTTATTTATTTGTAATGAAATACTCGACGTCCACTTTTCGCAAGTCGTAAGTAGAGCCTGAAATAGGTTCGCTGATATGTACGGACTGAGCCTGACAGTAAAGAGTAAACAAACAAGCCAGGAGACGTCTGTGGAAAGGCCCTCGATAACCTTTAACCTCACACGACGCTGCTAAAGATAACACAGCTAACTGTCACGGCTTGTTTTAGCGTTGATGTTGATGCGGATACAAGTGCAGGCGCACTCATAAACAACAGATACTTCCGCTGTTGGCCGCACTTGTTGGTACACTACAGTCAGACCTGATACAGATACAAGTGCAGGCGCACTCATAAACAACAGATACTTCCGCTGTTGGCCGCACTTGTTGGTACACTACAGTCAGACCTGATATAGATACAAGTGCAGGCGCACTCATAAACAACAGATACTTCCGCTGTTGGCCGCACTTGTTGGTACACTACAGTCAGACCTGATACAGATACAAGTGCAGGCGCACTCATAAACAACAGATACTTCCGCTGTTGGCCGCACATGTTGGTACACTACAGTCAGACCTGATACAGATACAAGTGCAGGCGCACTCATAAACAACAGATACTTCCGCTGTTGCGCACACTTGTTGGTACACTACAGTCAGACCTGATACAGATACAAGTGCAGGCGCACTCATAAACAACAGATACTTCCGCTGTTGGCCGCACTTGTTGGTACACTACAGTCAGACCTGATACAGATACAAGTGCAGGCGCACTCATAAACAACAGATACTTCCGCTGTTGCGCACACTTGTTGGTACACTACAGTCAGACCTGATACAGATACAAGTGCAGGCGCACTCATAAACAACAGATACTTCCGCTGTTGGCCGCACTTGTTGGTACACTACAGTCAGACCTGATACAGATACAAGTGCAGGCGCACTCATAAACAACAGATACTTCCGCTGTTGCGCACACTTGTTGGTACACTACAGTCAGACCTGATACAGATACAAGTGCAGGCGCACTCATAATCAACAGATACTTCCGCTGTTGCGCACACTTGTTGGTACACTACAGTCAGACCTGATACAGATACAAGTGCAGGCGCACTCATAAACAACAGATACTTCCGCTGTTGCGCACACTTATTGGTACACTACAGTCAGACCTGATACAGATACAAGTGCAGGCGCACTCATAAACAACAGATACTTCCGCTGTTGGCCGCACTTGTTGGTACACTACAGTCAGACCTGATACAGATACAAGTGCAGGCGCACTCATAAACAACAGATACTTCCGCTGTTGGCCGCACTTGTTGGTACACTACAGTCAGACCTGATACAGATACAAGTGCAGGCGCACTCATAAACAACAGATACTTCCGCTGTTGGCCGCACATGTTGGTACACTACAGTCAGACCTGATACAGATACAAGTGCAGGCGCACTCATAAACAACAGATACTTCCGCTGTTGGCCGCACTTGTTGGTACACTACAGTCAGACCTGATACAGATACAAGTGCAGGCGCACTCATAAACAACAGATACTTCCGCTGTTGGCCGCACTTGTTGGTACACTACAGTCAGACCTGATACAGATACAAGTGCAGGCGCACTCATAAACAACAGATACTTCCGCTGTTGGCCGCACTTGTTGGTACACTACAGTCAGACCTGATACAGATACAAGTGCGGGCGCACTCATAAACAACAGATACTTCCGCTGTTGGCCGCACTTGTTGGTACACTATAGTCAGACCTGATACAGATACAAGTGCAGGCGCACTCATAAACAACAGATACTTCCGCTGTTGCGCACACTTGTTGGTACACTACAGTCAGACCTGATACAGATACAAGTGCAGGCGCACTCATAAACAACAGATACTTCCGCTGTTGCGCGCACTTGTTGGTACACTACGGTCAGACCTGATACAGATACAAGTGCAGGCGCACTCATAAACAACAGATACTTCCGCTGTTGGCCGCACTTGTTGGTACACTACAGTCAGACCTGATACAGATACAAGTGCAGGCGCACTCATAAACAACAGATACTTCCGCTGTTGGCCGCACTTGTTGGTACACTACAGTCAGACCTGATACAGATACAAGTGCAGGCGCACTCATAAACAACAGATACTTCCGCTGTTGGCCGCACTTGTTGGTACACTACAGTCAGACCTGATACAGATACAAGTGCAGGCGCACTCATAAACAACAGATACTTCCGCTGTTGGCCGCACTTGTTGGTACACTACAGTCAGACCTGATACAGATACAAGTGCAGGCGCACTCATAAACAACAGATACTTCCGCTGTTGCGCACACTTGTTGGTACACTACAGTCAGACCTGATACAGATACAAGTGCAGGCGCACTCATAAACAACAGATACTTCCGCTGTTGGCCGCACTTGTTGGTACACTACAGTCAGACCTGATACAGATACAAGTGCAGGCGCACTCATAAACAACAGATACTTCCGCTGTTGGCCGCACTTGTTGGTACACTACAGTCAGACCTGATACAGATACAAGTGCAGGCGCACTCATAAACAACAGATACTTCCGCTGTTGCGCGCACTTGTTGGTACACTACAGTCAGACCTGATACAGATACAAGTGCAGGCTCACTCATAAACAACAGATACTTCCGCTGTTGCGCACACTTGTTGGTACACTACAGTCAGACCTGATACAGATACAAGTGCAGGCGCACTCATAAACAACAGATACTTCCGCTGTTGGCCGCACTTGTTGGTACACTACAGTCAGACCTGATACAGATACAAGTGCAGGCGCACTCATAAACAACAGATACTTCCGCTGTTGGCCGCACTTGTTGGTACACTACAGTCAGACCTGATACAGATACAAGTGCAGGCGCACTCATAAACAACAGATACTTCCGCTGTTGCGCGCACTTGTTGGTACACTACAGTCAGACCTGATACAAATACAAGTGCAGGCGCACTCATAAACAACAGATACTTCCGCTGTTGGCCGCACTTGTTGGTACACTACAGTCAGACCTGACACAGATACAAGTGCAGGCGCACTCATAAACAACAGATACTTCCGCTGTTGCGCGCACTTGTTGGTACACTACAGTCAGACCTGATACAGATACAAGTGCAGGCGCACTCATAAACAACAGATACTTCCGCTGTTGGCCGCACTTGTTGGTACACTATAGTCAGACCTGATACAGATACAAGTGCAGGCGCACTCATAAACAACAGATACTTCCGCTGTTGGCCGCACTTGTTGGTACACTACAGTCAGACCTGATACAGATACAAGTGCAGGCGCACTCATAAACAACAGATACTTCCGCTGTTGGCCGCACTTGTTGGTACACTACAGTCAGACCTGATACAGATACAAGTGCAGGCGCACTCATAAACAACAGATACTTCCGCTGTTGGCCGCACTTGTTGGTACACTACAGTCAGACCTGATACAGATACAAGTGCAGGCGCACTCATAAACAACAGATACTTCCGCTGTTGGCCGCACTTGTTGGTACACTACAGTCAGACCTGATACAGATACAAGTGCAGGCGCACTCATAAACAACAGATACTTCCGCTGTTGCGCGCACTTGTTGGTACACTACAGTCAGACCTGATACAGATACAAGTGCAGGCGCACTCATAAACAACAGATACTTCCGCTGTTGGCCGCACTTGTTGGTACACTACAGTCAGACCTGATATAGATACAAGTGCAGGCGCACTCATAAACAACAGCCGATATAAAAATAATATTTTAGTATCATTATTATTTAATTGGATTTTGGCAGCTGATAAACAATTTTACTACAGAATAACATTTAATCAATAGAAATAAAGTCAGTATTCTCTTAGACTGAGCTTGTTGTCCTAAAGGTTTTGCAATTCTGACGGCAGAATTTTACATATTATTAGAAATATAGATATTGTACGATGTACGTTGTCACTTTGTAGAATTACCCACGTATTTTTATGTGTGCAAATGAAGGTAATAGGAACATATATTCGTTGGCGATATTTACGAATTTCACGTATCTCGAACGAGGATCGTAAATAAGAGTTATGGAGAGAGGTACACATAACACATTATCGGGGTTGAACTGGACTAGTATAATACAGAGACTGTAGGGAGTGCTGTGTTTTGAAACCACGAAACTGACTGTAGTGTTTTTAGAGTCCTAACAATTTACAGTAGCAATAAAAGTGGCCATAACGTGAGATTGCTCAGTGTACATTTGTGCGCTATGGCTTAATCACCCCCCTACAAAACAACCATGATTCATGCAGATCTATCTACCCGATGTGCCCCTCTTTAGGTGACTAAACTAAGTATTAGGGTGCTTAGGTAGTTGGTAAGGTATGTCCGAGTGTTATCTTATACATATGACTAAATTCCACCATTGATCTCGTGATTTTAAATAAATTAAATAAAAGCAAAAAAACGAAATTTAAAAAAATGAAACGTTTAAGATGGCGGTTAGTAAGTTGTGAATCGAAACCGCGACCTCCCAGATTGAGAGCCTCGTGTTGAAGCGATGAGCTGATACTTGTATGAAACAAAATAGCGTTTCTTCGTTCCATTGTTCTTTGAATTAAGCTAATTGTTTTGAAATTGTTCAAATTTAAGAACTATCGACAAAATGATTCCATATTGTAGATTTAAATCCCCGACATACTCATTCACCAGGTGATAATTGTTACGGCGGCTCTTTCGTCGCCTCTGTAACGACAGATAGACGTACTCGCGGGACCAAAGGGTGGAGGAGGGAGCTACATCAAGGGTACATAGGGGTGCGGACCGACCGCTGTTAGTCGCCTCTGTAACGACAGATAGACGTACTCGCGGGACCAAAGGGAGGAGGAGGGAGCTACATCAAGGGTACATAGGGGTGCGGACCGACCGCTGTTAGTCGCCTCTGTAACGACAGATAGACGTACTCGCGGGACCAAAGGGAGGAGGAGGGAGCTACATCAAGGGTACATAGGGGTGCGGACCGACCGCTGTTAGTCGCCTCTGTAACGACAGATAGACGTACTAACGGGACCAAAGGGAGGAGGAGGGAGCTACATCAAGGGTACATAGGGGTGCGGACCGACCGCTGTTAGTCGCCTCTGTAACGACAGATAGACGTACTCGCGGGACCAAAGGGAGGAGGAGGGAGCTACATCAAGGGTACATAGGGGTGCGGACCGACCGCTGTTAGTCGCCTCTGTAACGACAGATAGACGTACTCGCGGGACCAAAGGGAGGAGGAGGGAGCTACATCAAGGGTACATAGGGGTGCGGACCGACCGCTGTTAGTCGCCTCTGTAACGACAGATAGACGTACTCGCGGGACCAAAGGGAGGAGGAGGGAGCTACATCAAGGGTACATAGGGGTGCGGACCGACCGCTGTTAGTCGCCTCTGTAACGACAGATAGACGTACTCGCGGGACCAAAGGGAGGAGGAGGGAGCTACATCAAGGGTACATAGGGGTGCGGACCGACCGCTGTTAGTCGCCTCTGTAACGACAGATAGACGTACTCGCGGGACCAAAGGGAGGAGGAGGGAGCTACATCAAGGGTACATAGGGGTGCGGACCGACCGCTGTTAGTCGCCTCTGTAACGACAGATAGACGTACTCGCGGGACCAAAGGGAGGAGGAGGGAGCTACATCAAGGGTACATAGGGGTGCGGACCGACCGCTGTTAGTCGCCTCTGTAACGACAGATAGACGTACTCGCGGGACCAAAGGGAGGAGGAGGGAGCTACATCAAGGGTACATAGGGGTGCGGACCGACCGCTGTTAGTCGCCTCTTACGAGAGACAGTGTCACCACTGGAGGCCAAGTCTTGAAACCTTGCGAATCAAGTCGCAATGCGAATCAACTCACTGTTTCCAAACCGCATGCGACTTGACTTCTACTAATGTCGTAGTCTTGAAATTAGGCTTGCGCCTGAAGTCGCTTGCGAGATCAAAACTTTGCGGGTTACTGATTTTTTGCGTTATCAAACTCCGCCCACAACAACTCAATAAATGACCAATGACAAAGCGCGTTACAACTTGCATCTTTCGATCCATCCAATAGTCGAGGCGTGACGACTTGGTTTGTTGTTGTCGCTCTCGCTGTCATTGCCGTGCGTGTACAAACATAATATGTTCTCTAACCTCTTACCTCCTCCTCGGCCTCGGGAGAGAAGTTAGTATGAAATATTAGGTCTAGGGCATGTCTAGGCCTTTAAGCCTTGTGGGTCTTTTCACGTAAAAGATAGGCCCGCATAGGGAAAGCACATTTTCTATGTAGGATCTAGGCGTAGGCAGTAGGCTCCGTAGGCCTAGGCCTAGCTAGACCATGCAAGGATCCGAGTACCGGTAGGCCCTCTTTTATTTCTCTATGGGTAGGCCTATGTTTCATGATTGGAATGCCTCACACACACACATTTTCTATGTAGGATCTAGGCGTAGGCCTAGGCCTAGCTAGGCTATGCAAGGATCCGAGTAGGCCTATGTTTCATGATTGGAGTGCCTCACACACTCACATTTTCTATGTAGGATCTAGGCGTAGGCCTAGGCCTAGCTAGGCTATGCAAGGATCCGAGTAGGCCTATGTTTCATGATTGGAGCCTGAAATATTTAATACCTTTCGTGTCAGATAACGCATTTAATGGATTAATAACGGTGCGGAAACGTTCTTGTATGTTGTTTTCTGCTATTTCGGCCTCTTCAAGATCGGCAATCGCATTTATTATTGCAACATCCTCCATCTTGTTCCATCTCAAGTCGCAAATAACTGACAACTCGCAACGTTATAGCTCGTGGTTTGAAACGTAAAAAAAATTGCGAGTTGAATCACCGCCCGCTTCCCCAATTTGTCTCAAGACTACCGTTTTGCTGTTTTTTTTGCGACTTGCGGTAATTTGCGACTTGAAACGTGTGGTGAGTTGAAACGTGAATTTCAAGACTTGGCCTCCTGGGCCGGGTCCAGACGGGAACTAAATCCACGAAGTTCGACTTAACGGCTGATATTTATTATTCACGAGTTACGGGCGACGTAGGTCGAGGGAGGAGGGCAAATTATCTCCCTACCGCGCGTGGAGTGAATGGGTGAACCATGCACAGTGCGTCCCTTAGAGCAGAGATCAAATATGGGTTTGTCTTACTGTGTTAGTAGATGATTTTTGTCATTCCTGCTCGACTATTCCGAAATAGTACCTATATTAATATATTATGTCACTTACCGTTATCACTCCTCCTTTAGCGTCTGCTGTGATTGGTTGGATTATATTGGTCACACTAACTGCAATTATAAGAAATTCATAGTTTACATTATCTGTTGATACAGCAAGATAGATGATGCACGTAAAATAAATAAACTCCTACTTATTGGGCGGTTGGGCCCAGGCTAATAACACAGTTATCAGTAAGACGTGTGTGATGTTTCTTGCCATCATATGAAAATACGTTCCTATTAAAGAAAATATGTGTTTGTTTTATAGATATAATCTATACTTTCTGTAGATACTAGATATACTTCTCACCAGTTATAAAAATAGACAAATAATAATAATAATGATAATAATAATAATAATATTAATAATAATACCCCCCCCCCCCTCGCCAAGTGATACATATAGTGTATTGCAATGAATCTGTGGTCCTAGGATCCCGCCCACCTTCCCCTACCTCACTCCATACCTCGAATCGCCGGCTCGCGGCCCGCTCCCTCGCGGCTGGCTCGCGTGGGTGAGTCGTGGTATGGAGTGAAGTAGGGGAAGGTGGGCGGGATCCTAGGACCACAGATTCATTGCAATACACTATAGTTCTGATAATTATACAAGGTTTCGAAATAATTTGCGTCCACAACAAAAATATTCATCGTTTCCTACACTTTTACCGTGGGTGCTATAAATGCATAAAACGCATTTTTATATGGGTCAGAAAAATAAAAAAACAAGCAAATTATTAATAAACTGGTGTGTCATAAAAGTAGAGTCGAGTGCTCAGGACCTTGTTAGGCTTGTCATCAGGGTCTGCTTGGGAGTGTCAGAGAAGGCCGTGTTTGTACTACGGAGACACCCGAACTACTGATAACAATGCCTGCATGCGACGCTAACGCTAATAGGCCGGAGCTACTCTCAGTTTCAAACTCCCCACAAAGATACTGAGAACTTCACGTGCCGTGTTTGAATATATTTCTGCGGTAATTATTATTGCGTGTATTTTTAAAACATATCTGCATAGAATATTTCAAATAAAGTTTTCAAAGTGTCATATAAAGTGATGTAATTTATAACTTACGTTTACTAGTTCTTGTAGCTGGTGAGTTATTAAAAGGTCACCCAGAAGAACGAATAATGCAGACATACTGAGAGTGGATTTGAGATTTGTATTTAAAAAATGTATTATACTATGTATTTGCCGCATCCTTACCTAAACAAGTTGGAATGTGGCCAGCTTTGTTATTATTTTTATTACTATTTATTATTATTATTATGATTTTTATTTTCATTACTGTTTATTATTATTATTATTATTATTATTATTATTATTATTATTATTATTATTATTATTATTATTATTATTATTATTATTATTATTATTATTATTATTATTATTATTAAGGATGATATTGATAATGATAATTATAATGATAATGATGATGATATTAATGATAATAGTAATAATAATGATAATAATAATAATAATTACAGTAATTTTTTTTTTTTTTTTTTTTTTTTTTTTATTAAATCGTTTCACACATACGTACAATATGAGAAATTGTTTTAATTCCCACTAAACCACAAAGTGGTTTGTCAGTGGGACAGTCATATAATTAAAGTGCAGTATGCGGACTGGTCGTGACACACAAAAGATATAATTTATGATATATAGTTTATGTAATTTAAATATAATTTATGGTTAAATAGAAATACAAAGAGAGTAGTGAAATACAAGAAATAGCATAAATACAATAAGTGGTTCGTTCAATCATAATTATATATACAAATATAAATTTACCATGACTAATTCTCTAAATAATTCAAATAATATAATCTACATTGCCGTTTAATAGTTGACAATTTGTCTGCGTATAATAGACCTCCTGGCAGTGAATTAAATACTCGTGGTACCACAGACTGCAGACGACGATCGCCGTACTTATTGTGTGACAAAGGCACAATGTAATGTCCCTTTGTCGCTGATCGGGTGATTTTCGAATGTATGTAGGGTCGTTTGTAGGTTGAGTCAAAGAAATGCTTAATTATTAAACGGTAATTATATTGTAAATCAACAGGTAAAATAGAATAGAAACTGTAGATGAACGGAAAGTGTGGTTGAATGTCATATGTACTGCGGGGGTAAATCAATAAGAGTATACTTTTCTGTAAATTTAACAAGTTATTTAAAATATACCTTGACGCGTTTCCCCAAGACAGAATAGCATACGATATGGTTGCCTCCACCAGAGCAATATAAACGACACGGATCAAACCAAAAGGTAATATTGATTTTAAATTATATAACTGGTATGCACAAGAACGAAGTTTTTTACATAGCATATTAATATGAGACTTCCAAGAAAAATCCTTGTCTACTAAAACTCCTAGGTACTTATGTTCAAGCACCGATTCAATTTGTTTTTGACAATTGCAAATATTACCAGATTTCGATTTTAGTACCATATTATGAATACAATCTATTGAATGAAACTTTATCTTTATTTCTGTGTTCCTATCTTTATTAAGTGGCATACAAATATGCACGAATTTAGTTTTTGACGAATTGACAACTAAAGATTTATCATGTGTCCAGCATTGTAAGTTACGGAAATCATCATTAATATAGATTGTAGCTGTCGCGAGATCTCTGTGCACTGCAACAATTGCTGAATCGTCAGCAAAGAAAAAAGCTGCACACTTTTTAATTATATTCCCAATTTCATTTACGTAAATTATGTAAAACTGTGGTCCCAGAATAGAACCTTGGGGAACTCCTGATGGAACGTTTTTAATGTTACTAAAAGTTTTCCCTATTTTCACTGTTAATGTTCGGTTGCTTAGATAACTATTGAACCATTTCAAAACGTTGCCTCTAACTCCAATTTTTTCTAATGATTCCAAAAGTTTTACGTGACTTATGGTGTCAAAGGCTTTCGTAAAATCAACAAACATTGCAATAACATGTAAGTTTTCATTAAGCTTTGTATTTATTAAATTTGTGAATTGAAGCAGGAGTTCCTCAGTACTTTTTCCTTTCTGATACCCAAACTGCTTGTTATTTATTATTTTAAATTTAGTTAAATAATTTATGAGACGGTCAGCTATATAACGTTCTAAGATTTTCTCTATTACTGATAATATTGCAATTGGACGATAATTTGAAAAGCACATATGGTCATTCTTTTTATAAATTGGCCTTACTATGGCCACTTTCATTTTTTGTGGAACCTTCCCCTCTTTGATTGACAAGTTAATCAAATGCGCAATAACTGGAGAAATCTCACTTTTTATGTTTTTAATGTCCAACACCCTAATTGCATCGAAACCTGGTTGTTTATTAATATCTAAATTATCAATTATTGTCTCTACTGTGCTTACTTCTACTGGAGGCAACCACATTGATTGCACATTAGTTTTTATACTATCTTCTGGCCCGCAAGATAAATAGCAGTCATGCGTTACGTCCTCCACCTCCTGTACGAAAGTGTCAGCGAACTGGTTTGCTATATATTCGTGAGTATGTTTTTTGCCTAAATACTTGTTTATTACTACATCAACGGGATCTTTGGTTTTCCGTCCTGATACTTTGTTTATTATATTCCAGGTTCCTTTTGTATCATCTTTACTTTTGTTAATCTCTTCCCTATAATAATTCACCTTAGCTACTTGTATACTTTTATTGACCTTGTTCCTAGATTTTTTGTAATTGTCTCTATATAATCTTTTATTTGGATTTAATGGATTACAGCTCTTCCACTGATTAAATAATTTGTCTCTGTTTTTCATATTTTGGAGTAACGCGGGTGTTAACCATGATTTTGGAGTTTTATTTCTACTACGCACATGTGAAGTATATTGTGACCTTTTGTAACAACTGTCAAATTCGTTACATATTCGATCATAAAGCTCTTCACAGCGGTTTATGTGCAACAAGTTTACCCAATTAACATATTCCAATTCTTTTAATAGTTTATGTTCATTTAAACGTACAGTTATGTTTTCTGTCAACAAATCGTCTCTGTTACTTAAGGTTCCAACGCCAAGTGATGCGAGTGTAAGATAGTGATCTGAAATTTTCGATGTTATTACCGCAGCTTTAACTTTTCCTTTTATTATTCCACGAATATAGATGTGATCAATACAGCTAACTTTTAATTCGTCTCGGACAAATTCTTCTCTTGTCGGAACGTGTATACATTTTAAGTATCCATTTAATGCTAAAACACTTTCATAAGACTGTACATACGGATTATTTACGTCGAGGAGATTTAAATTAATATCTCCCATGAAGAGCCCGAATTTGTTTTTATGGTTACCCTTTATGTGGCGATCTATTTCATCAATAAAATCATTTTTTGCATTGTTATCAGGGGGTCTATATACGCAGAGCATGTCAATCTTAGTTACATTATCTAAAGTAATAACACCTGCGATACCTTCAAAAGAAACAAAAGCAAACTTAATATTTTCTAATTTTAAAGTAGATCTAAAAAATAAAAGTAATCCTCCTCCTCTCCTTCCGATTCTAGAATTACATACGGAGTCATAACCATTTAAATGATAGTTGTGTTGATTGTCCGGTAAAGACGTCTCGCTGAGAAGAAGCAAGTCGTATTTACCATTAAAAGAACTAAGAACTATGTTTAACTCATCCCAGTGAGCCGCTATCGATCGCACATTTAAATGAACACATGTTAAACCAGAATCATCACAAACCCAGTCATCAAAACAAGCAACGGTATTACAACTTATCTGTAGGTCAGAGTCCAAATCGGTTATGTCCATGAAAATAGCTTAATCGACGTAGATGAGGTGTTTGTGTGACAGACAACTTACGTGACTGGCAATTGTTCGTTTCTCAGCTTGCAAAGGTCAGCAACTGACTTGATTGTCAACACACGACGAGAAGATTCGTTTTCTTTCGCTAAAATTTTTCCGTTACTCCACCACACGAACTTATATCCTACTTCTCTTGATTTTTGCTTAGCTCTCCACAGCAGATTCTTGTAGTACGGCGAGAGATTTTCCCTTATTCTCACGCTAAGTTCCGACCGACAATGATTCCCAAATAATTGCTTGTTTGTAATTGACTGGCGACGCTTTGACACAAGTGCGTTTCGCATCTTCCTCGAAGCCAATTGAACAATTATTGTATTAGGGTATTCTGAGTTTCGCGATGGCAACCTGTGGGCCGATTCTATTTCTTCCTCTCGCAAATCAATTTGTAATACGGCCGCTACCTTAATTACAATTTGCTCAACGTTTTCGTCTTCGTGTTCTATTACGTTGCATATCTCTATGTTGTTTTTCCTCCCGTACTGATTTAATTGGTTGACCTCATAAGTTAGTGCACTGATTTCTTCTTCTCTATCTTCGAGTTTTCTTGACAGCCATTCCACGGTTTCTTCACTTTTTTGTAAAGATTGCATCACAATTTCATAGTTCTTTTTACAGTTCATCACTTCCTCCTTTAATGATTTGACATCAGCCCCTACAGAATCAAGCTTTTCAATGATTACCTTGAGTGTATCTTGAACCGACGTATCTTGCTGTCCCACTCCTCTACACACAGCACACCTCCAGTCCTTCTTCAATTGAGACGATTTAGCTGTATACGTTGATTTCCTAATTGAACACTCGTAGTGTAACTTCACAACCATCACACGACACAAAATCACCATCTTCTGGCAGTTGACGATCACATTTTCCGCATTTACTGTGCGACATAACTTTCACGATCGAAAAGCTGTCCTTGCTCTTATCTCCACGGAGAGATCGCCCGACACGTCCGCACACTACGATGGCTAAACACGGAAATGTAAGGTAATAATAATAATTATAATAATAATAATAATAATAATAATAATAATAATAATATCAATAATAATCATAATCATAATCATAATGATACTGATGACTATAGTAATGTTGTTGTTAATGATGTTACTATAGATAGCTATAGTCCAAAAATCTTATCGATTCTGGGTCCTGATCCGGAGAACCAGCAAGTTCGATTCCCGGTTGGGCAACATTTGTTCGTGTGCTGCTATATCTGTATATTTTGTAGAGTAGGTACGGGTAAACATATTAGGTGTAATTAATATTATGTAATTGGGGAGAGTTAGTTGTAGGTGTATGATAATCATATGGTGTCGTTGTGGATCGATGTACGTTACTGCGGTAGGCAGGCGGGACGTAGTTCGCATTGCGCCATGTTGTGTCCCACAGCGCGACTTAGCTGAGGTTAAGGTACGACCTCAGACTTTTGGGTCGCACAATCACGTCACGTGATGCACACTCACGTGATGAACGGCACCGGTGAGCAAGTGCAACACTTTGGCGCTAAAACTTGCTGACATAGGATGTAGCCGCTAACCTGTGACGATTGAGAGTAAAAGTAAATTATTTTTATTTTTATTGTTATTATTATTATTATTATTATTATTATTATTATTATTATTATTATTATTATTATTATTATTATTATTATATTATTATTATTATTATTATTATTATTATTATTATTATTATTATTATTATTATTATTTTATTGTTGCAATACATACAAACTCGGTCAAAACCGGCATAAACATGTTGTACGGACACAAATGTCAAGTATTTCCATGTGTTTACCTTATTAAAATCTACTTAGAACTACTTAATATATCATTGCCCACATTATTTTTTCCAATCCGAACTGTGGATGCTATGTACGGTCGTGGCCGATTTGTACTCATCCCAGCATTTGCTCTTTGTACGGTGGAAACCACGAAAACCACCATCGGGATGGAGAACTTCTTGAAGTCTTCATTCTTCTTAGTTTAAAAATTTTCGCACTATCCTACACGTGTTCAAAATAATTGCTTTTTGCATCTCAATGTATATGTTCGGTTGGAGACCAATTAGTTTAATGCTGTCATGGAGTTTACGTGGAACAATGCCATTTGCTGATATAATTAACGGTATAACAGTTACATTATTCTGCTTCCACAACCTTTTTATTTCAATAGATAATTCCTTATATCTGTTTATCTTTTCCCGCCAAGTTGTCTCTACATTGTGGCATAAAGGGACGGCAACATCAATTAAAATCGTTTCTTGTTTCTTCTTGTCAATAAATATAATATCCGGTCTATTGTGATGTATGGTTTGGTCTGTTATAACTGCCCGGTCGTAATATAATTTGTAGTCTTTACTATCTAATACCTTTTCAGGCTTGTATTTGTAATACGCAGTGGTTGTGTTTATAAGTTTATACTTCATGGCTAACTTTTTATGTATAATGTTTGCAACTTGGTTATGCCTATGAAGATAATCTGTTTGACAAAGCATTTTGCACCCAGATACGATATGTTCAATTGTTTCGCCGTTCATATTATTATTATTATTATTATTATTATTAATATTATTATTATTATTATTATTATTATTATTATTACTACTATTATTATTATTATTATTATTATTATTATTATTATTATTATTATTATTATTATTATTATTATTATTATTATTATTATTAAGTAAATAAGTATCCTAGCCTAACCACGGTGCGACTAATAGTTGGTCGTGGCTCGTAGTACTGGGATGATGAATGTGGCAGAGTTGGTACGTATATCCTGACAGAATGTGCTACATTTAGTTCGAAATATATATACATGATTGCGTGTTTAGGCTTTACTTGTCATAAAAGTTTAAAATATCGTTGGCGATTAGTGTTGCTGCCACTCCAGTGTTATATTTACCTACTGCTGCTATTGGTCGGCGGATATTGGCAACGGGGCGATCTGGTGACAGATGTTCGACTTGTCCTGAGTTATGAGTGCTTCCACGCGTCCCGATGCAACGTGCTTGACAGTTGAGACCATGGCTAATTCTATTCCCTACCCTGCGGAACGCCTCATTTATGACGGCTAAAATTACTTTAAAATACTTTTCAATTGTCAAAAAGTAAAACCAAAATACGCCATCCCGTTTGAGAATTTAATCCTCTCTATTGTAAATGTTTCTCTTTGCAAATGAGTGTTTCCGTTTTCAACAACTTCAACAACTTTCAACAACTGCAACTTTAACGGCATGTTCTGAAACTGCAGAAGTGAGTCAGAACTCTTTATGTGATGTTGATGTTGGTAACGGTAAACTTCCTTCTGAACGCCCTCGCTTATGTATACGACCTGACCTTGACCGTATCTCAGCCACAACGGAGCATGTTACCCGTTCTGAAACAATCGATACGTCAGATTACGTTGATTCGTGGCCAAGTTACGAATGGTTCGTAACTAAGCGGTGGCTCAGCGGTATCACGCGAGACTCCATTCGTTCGGGAGGTCGCCGGTTTGATTACGGCCACTGGCAATTGCGATCGAAGGTTTTCCAGAGGTTTTTCGGTCATAGAGCAAGCGAATGCTTGGTTTTAGTGATATATACGGGACGAGATGAGACATGACTTATTGTATACCAAGTGAAGTATTTACTTTATTAGTTATTACATAAAGTTAGTTTCATAAGCATTCGTAACAACATGAACTTTTTAATACAGTACAAATTATCGAAATTTAAAAAAAGATTAGAACTATCACGAACTATTCACATATTTATTAATTACTTTATTTACTCACAATCACTATCACATTTGTTTTTATTATATTTATTGGTTTGGGTGCCAACAAATTGTCACAAAGTCAGCAATAGTCACTCTTTGCGCACCCCTAGCTGCCGCACTCACCATTGGCCAATTTCTACTCAAATTGATCACTGTGTCATAATAATCCTCTCTTAGGGTGGGTGCCAGTTAGGGCCTCACACAGTTTCCGCGAGCACTCATGCCGTGGGGCCGGTCATTCTCATTCATTAGCAGGGCGTCTTACTGATTTGCGTAATTATACATTATTTATTTATTTGTTTATTTATTTATTTATTTATTTAATATTTATTTATTTATTTATTTATTTATTTATTTATTTATTTATTTTTATTTATTTATTTATTTATTTATTTATTTATTTATTTATTTATTTATTTATTTATTTATTTATTTATTTATTTATTTATTTATTTATTTATTTATTTATTTATTTATTTATTTATTTATTTATTTATTTATTTATTTATTTATTTATTTATTTATTTATTTATTTATTTATTTATTTATTTATTTATTTATTTATTTATTTATTTATTTATTTATTTATTTATTTATTTATTTATTTATTTATTTATTTATTTATTTATTTATTTATTTATTTATTTTTTTATTTATTTATTTATTTATTTATTTATTTATTTATTTATTTATTTATTTATTTATTTATTTATTTATTTATTTATTTATTTATTTATTTATTTATTTATTTATTTATTTATTTATTTATTTATTTATTTATTTATTTATTTATTTATTTATTTATTTATTTATTTATTTATTTATTTATTTATTTATTTATTTATTTATTTATTTATTTATTTATTTATTTATTTATTTATTTATTTATTTATTTATTTATTTATTTATTTATTTATTTATTTATTTATTTATTTATTTATTTATTTATTTATTTATTTATTTATTTATTTATTTATTTATTTATTTATTTATTTATTTATTTATTTATTTATTTATTTATTTATTTATTTATTTATTTATTTATTTATTTATTTATTTATTTATTTATTTATTTATTTATTTATTTATTTATTTATTTATTTATTTATTTATTTATTTATTTATTTATTTATTTATTTATTTATTTATTTATTTATTTATTTATTTATTTATTTATTTATTTATTTATTTATTTATTTATTTATTTATTTATTTATTTATTTATTTATTTATTTATTTATTTATTTATTTATTTATTTATTTATTTATTTATTTATTTATTTATTTATTTATTTATTTATTTATTTATTTATTTATTTATTTATTTATTTATTTATTTATTTATTTATTTATTTATTTATTTATTTATTTATTTATTTATTTATTTATTTATTTATTTATTTATTTATTTATTTATTTATTTATTTATTTATTTATTTATTTATTTATTTATTTATTTATTTATTTATTTATTTATTTATTTATTTATTTATTTATTTATTTATTTATTTATTTATTTATTTATTTATTTATTTATTTATTTATTTATTTATTTATTTATTTATTTATTTATTTATTTATTTATTTATTTATTTATTTATTTATTTATTTATTTATTTATTTATTTATTTATTTATTTATTTATTTATTTATTTATTTATTTATTTATTTATTTATTTATTTATTTATTTATTTATTTATTTATTTATTTATTTATTTATTTATTTATTTATTTATTTATTTATTTATTTATTTATTTATTTATTTATTTATTTAGTTATTCATTCATTTATTTATTCATTCATTCATTCATTCATTCATTCATTCATTTATGAATTGGCCACATTCAGCATATTATGCCATTTTACAGTGACCAGAATAACAAGTGACGAATAAAAAGTAACAACGATGGATGATGATGATGATGATGAAGAAGGGAGTAGGGGAAACCCGGTACCGGCACGCAGCCTACTCCTGTCGAAAAGTACCAAGGGGACCATCGGCTTTACGTCTCATCCGAAAGGACGGTGTACCTTTGACCAGTCATGTAGATTGTAGGTTCCTCCACTAACCTGGACTGCTGAGCAGTTGACGAGAAGAACGAAGCTTTTAGACATGTTTTCGAACCCTCCAATCTGCTCTAACCAACGGTAACTGTGTTTCAGAGGAGAATGGTTACCCATCCACCTCCTGACCAGTGGCGAGGCGTGACGTTTAAAGTAGGCATGCACTAAAAATAAGGTGACCATATCTTGAAGATAACAAACCGGGACAAACTTAGTCCGCACAAACCGGGGTCTGGGGCAAAGCCCCAGCCGCCGGAGGCGAACATTTTTTCAAGGTACATATGCGTCAAATGCCCCAAAAACAGCTTCCTGACATGATAAATGAAAATAATTTTAATGGGATATATGGGTTTGGCAGATTAGAGTATTGATGCACGTGCTGGCAATCATTATTAAAGAAAATGAATGTAATTTTATTGGAAATTACAAAATTTATAATTTGTATAATGTGCAGCCTTGAACTTTTAATACACGTTATCTTTACAATGAAATAATACATGCATGCAAGTAAATAATTGAATACTTAAATATGAATGACTTGTTGGATACGCCACTGTAGGGGTTTGACACATAATTATGGCTGCCAAAGGTGAACTATAATTTTACTTATTTCATTTATTCTACAAACAAACTAGTTACCTATCAAAACTATAAATTCTTCTCCTTTTCGTTTGATTAATGGTTTGGCTATAACCTGTAAATAAACTAAAATGGATAGTTTTCAAATGGCACAAAACGCATTTTGCACACGCATCTATAAGCTGTACAATAGTCTTTATACTATAGTAAACAACAACACGGCAAGCTGTGAACTCAATATTCACTGTGACATTGACATGAGTCTCTAGTAGGCTTTGAATTGAGCGCGTAGCCGGCAACACACTGGTGTGCGCGCGAATCACCAAGCGCGGCACAGGGATGTGGATACAAAGCAGCGAGAACGCAGCTTTTATGCCCACTTTAATACTGCGTAGGTTCCTAGGACGCCCTCTCGGAAATAGTGTTCCCGAGCCCCATTTCTGCCGAATCCCTGTGTTCTATGCATGCAATGAAATCGTAGCCGCTCGGCTAGGCCTACGTTCGGTTCGTTCGACGTTCATCCTGTAACTTGCAATAACATGAGCGGTCGGCGCTATTTGAAGGAGGCAACTCGCTCCCGCTGTAAACCGCGTAGGCCTAGGCTACTCAGACATAATTTGAATAAGTTGTCGCAAAACTAAGGGAATATGTATGATAATATTCTAGTCTTTAAAATGTAAAGACAAGCACTGCATGCGTTGCATGCGCCGACCCCTCGCCACTGCTCCTGGCCTAGCCCGAGGTTGCTTAACTTCCGTGTTCGTGTGGGAACCGCCTAGGCGACCGCGGCTAAACCTTTTGCTTGTTGGCTTGAAGACCAATACGACAGAACTGTGAAGAAAGTAGGCCTAGGCTAGGTCTAGCTGCCTAGACCTAGTCTTACCACGCTACCCCTAAACCCTTAAGCCTAGGCCTAGGCCTAGCAACTATTGAACTAATTCTTGTATGGTCTCTCACATTCTAGGCCTAGGCCCTAGCCTATGCCAGGTAAATTTACTTGTCGTAGCTAGGCCACTTTCCCACAACATTTTCACTATCAAGGTTGTTAAATTCATTTAAGACATGCCTGAGACCAGGGGTCGAAATTAACGTTTTTGGCCACTAGCCCTCCGGGCTAGTTGCATCAATAGTTCTCTAGCCCGAGCCCATTTTTACTAGCCCGTAATGAAATAGGTTATATTGATGTAAAACGATCATTATTCATACATGAAAGTTTTGGGTCACAACTCACAATATTCGAAAGGTTTGACGGGTTTTTATGGGGGACTAGGGAGTGAGTGGGAACTATTGTTTACCATAATAAACCTGTTGGCCTAAATGAAAAGGTTTTTATTTTTTTTATGTTCTACTGTAAATGGAAAATAATATGATTATATGATATTAAAAAAGATGTATTGTGACTTAGCGTGAAATATATACTGCTGTAGTCTGTATCAATCTGTAAACACATGAAAATTACTATATATTTTTACTTGAATACACACCTCTGGCCCCCACACAAGTACTGGAAACTCGCAAGGTGATCGGCGCGAAATATTATGATTTTTTGAACGGCAATTGTAAGCTCTGGAAAACGTACTCGCCCGTCGGGCTAGTGAAATAAGATTTTTACTGGCCCGAGCAAAGTTTTACTAGCCTCGGGCGAGCGGGCGAGCGTTAATTCCGACCCCTGCCTGAGACTACATGTGCATTTGTTTTACATGCACATAGCCTAGGCCTAGGCCTAGCCTATTCTAGGTCTTGTCCTAGACATTATGGAAAACATTGTACTATTTACTCACATTGTGCGTAGGGCCTTCAGTAGGTATAACGTTGAGGGCTCACCACCGAATCACTTATAGGCTAGGCCTAGTACACATTATTCAGTGCCGGGAAGTTTGTATGCTATGGTTTCATCATGCCTCACGTGAATACATTTCCAAGGCCTAGAGCTAGGTTCATGTGGGACCGAGAATCGGCCGAACAACTTAATAAAACGAAATTTGTATTTTCATATCTTCATCTCCAAACAAAGAACATAAAACTTCACATTTTTGTTTGGTTATTCTATTGTATATTATCATCATAAAATATGTTTTAAGAGCACTTTTTTGTATTCAATTGCATGCAAAAAATATAGTTAATGTCCCCAAACTAGAAATTGTATTGTTCACTTGTTGGCATGTGTGACATCTGCGCGCGCATTTATTACCAAAGAAGCTAAAAACTAGAAAGATAATCAAGCGTGCATTTCGAATGAGTAGTTTTGTTAATACATAAAATATTATCAATATCTCTTTTTTAAAGTATAGTTGTATGGTACCAAATAACAGAAAATTAATTCTTCAAATGAATTTTGCCCGTAGACTTTCAGGAAATGTTTGAAATGTAATTAGTCGGAACCCCAGCAGCCGCGGGCGTCAATAACATGTCGAAGTTACTACATAAGAAACATTTTTTGAGCAGCTACAAAGGGGATTTCCGAATAGGTGAAGACTAAATACAAACATTTATTGTATTTATATTTATTTGTTTATTTATTTAACTGGTGGCTTGATTCGGACTCGCGCCCTCCCGCATGCGAGTACATCGCGTGCCTGTGCGAGAGTGGCTCAACGGCCGCGTGTCGTTTAGTGGCCGCTACGATCGATCATTATATCACAAACAGTTCGTATAATTACAGCGGTTACATTAAATACACATACTCTTTCAGATCATTACGCCTGATTTCAGTGGCGCACCCTAAAAGCTGGGCTTTTTAGCTGATTAGTAAATAGTCCCCTCATTGAAAAGGGTCTCAGGCAAAGCCTCTACCGCCGGGGAAATCAATTTTGCGTTTTATAAAGAATTGTGATTGTATATTTTCTAAAGTGTTGTATTGTAGTGGCGTAGACAGGAATATATTGCAGACACTACACGAAGTATACGTTCCCCTTTCCCTCACGAAGTTATTTAAATTAATGTTTTATTTGAATTAACGTTTCGGAAACTTATTCCCTAATATAGATCAGACCACCACGAGCCTGAAACTTTTTTATTTTTTATTTTAGCGTTATTATTAGATGAATGCGGATCAAACGATTTTATACTGCATACATGAATTACATAATACGTTTCTTCAAAATCCTACTACAAAGACGATAAAAAAGATGACAATATGCATAAATGTATTTTAAAAACGATTGTGACCATTGAAAATTACGTAAACCCAGAAGCAAAAATAATAAAACTAGCACGGGGTATTTAACAGAATACAATAGCCCGCAATCTGATTTAACGATCTTCTAGCTTTGAATATTGACATGAATGCCATGCATTCCCAATGGTTGTACAAAATATTGTCATCTCTCAGAACCGGTTTTCCCCGGTTATTCTGCTCCGTTGTCCGAGTGGTATCCAGTGTAGATACAATGAGAGCCCCCCCCCTCCCCCTTACAGTGGCGCATGCAAAGATGTTTTTGTTATCAAACAAGAGCTCATATTTGAAATCAGTTCAACACAAGGCGAATCACTACATAATTTCTAATAACTCATTTTGGTTTTGTGTTCACTTATGAATTTTGTATTATTAATAATAATTGAGTGATAATGAGGGAAAACAATTGAATACACTTTTAGTGTCCATGAGACCATCCGGACCTCTTTTTACTTTTTGTTGGCTTCAATTGTCTGATATATTTGGTTACATGTCATTGATGCACTGCCCTGGTGCTATGTATATTATATATAATTAGCACAATTTATTAAAAATATTGAATAGTAGCACAGTACAAGGAATCCGTCCAATACCAGCGAAAGTCAGGTCGCATTGCGCCAGTAAGACAGCGGCTGTCGTGAGGGGAATATTGTTATTATTAATTAGTAATTAGGTCTTCGCGCATAACATCACGCCGGAACATATCGGAACTAGATGTGGGTCGCCATATGCATGGGCACTCTCTAGGGACTGTTTTCATTGATTGATTGATTGTTTGATTGATTGATTGATTGATTGATTGAGATCAAAGACTGCCGCCAATAGAAGAGTTAAGTCATCTCGAGAACGCTGGAGAATATAGATTGATGTGATTTCGCAAAAAAAGTATGATATGAATAATAACATTTCTAATACTGTGATACTGATACATAAATAGAATAATTTGTATTTATTGTCTACCCGCTCAGGTACAAGAACGGGTTTTTAGTGGGGGGACATTGTATGTATTGTGTGCGGCACTAGTAAATGTAAATTAAGGGAAGATCAGAACACGGGTTTTACTGTAACAACTCGTCTGTACTCATTGTACCCGATATGGTTACTGATTGTTATTTCTCATCAACATCCTATTGATACCTAGTTGCCTATTGATTCGAAAATTAGATTTGAGCCAAAAATAATAGGGTGAATGCATGAGAGTGGTGAGAGTAAAACTATGTTCTGTAAGACCCTTGGTTTATTTATGTCTTATTGATTGCTGGGTAGACAAAATGTATCTGGGTTGTGTTAAGATCGGATGAAAATAATGAAATCAAACCAATTCAGTTTTTTAGCTTTATTTACCTGATTTGATCTAAACACAATACATTTTGCATCTTTTATTAATGAGTGGAAACATTCATAATATCTACCCTTTCGTTATCCCTGCACATTTGTGTTTTAAATTGCGTTTTTAAGATACGAAAACTAATGTTTAACTCTCATAACTTTTGAACTGCTCTGATGAGCGCTTAGTATTTTCGTCCTTAGGCTCATCATATTATAGTGACAATATTATTTTTATCAGAATGAGAGAGTAACGTTTCATATGTACCACACCACGAACTGGTAACTTCCGTTCTATCAATACATTATTACCACCGTTAGCATTATGTCTGGACTACATATTAATAACATGTATGAATACGATAATAAAGTAGAGAAAGTTATGTTGTTAGCAATGCTCTTTAATCTTATTTATGCATTGATCTTATTTCCATGGTCATTCAGGACGCCTGATACACTTTCAATTTCTCTGAGAGCCTTTGGTAACACGTGGAATTGTTTTAGTCATGCAAAATTGATTTCTTCAGAGTAACAATATTTCCAATGCATATTTATGATACTGATGTTTCTCCTTCCAATATCACAAATTATTTACACATAGGTACTCTTTTATTATTATTCTCTACACTCTGTATAATGTCGGGAAATATTTCCACGATTTATTTTTAGTTGGCAACAGGAGCGCATGCATGAGGGTCAGAATTGGACGAGTGCAAGGGGGAGGGGGAAGGGGAGGGGGGATGCAAGTTGGCGAAGTGGCTTCATACCTATGAGTTGGATGAAGATGTGAAGGAGTTGTTGATTGTTGTCGATGTAGAGTAATTACTCTTCGTCTTCGTCTTCGTCTTCGTCCTCGTCCTGAATCTACATATCCGTCTTCGTTATCGTTCACATTCACAACGTCGTCGTCTTCGTCATCTTCTCTGGTTTGGTCTTCATGTTCATCCACGTCTTCATGGTCATTCAGATCTTCATATTCATCCGGGGCTTCTTCATTATCGTCCACATTCACTTCGTCATATTCTCTGGTTTGGTCTTCATCTTCCTCTACGTCTTCATGGTCATTCAGATCTTCATATTCATCCGGGGCTTCTTCATTATCGTCCACATTCACTTCGTCATATTCTCTGGTTTGGTCTTCATCTTCCTCTACGTCTTAATGTTCATCCACGTCTTCATGGTCATTCAGATCTTCATATTCATCCGGGGCTTCTTCATTATCGTCCACATTCACTTCGTCATATTCTCTGGTTTGGTCTTCATCTTCCTCTACGTCTTCATGTTCATCCACGTCTTCATGGTCATTCAGATCTTCATATTCATCCGGGGCTTCTTCATTATCGTCCACATTCACTTCGTCATATTCTCTGGTTTGGTCTTCATCTTCCTCTACGTCTTCATGTTCATCCACGTCTTCATGGTCATTCAGATCTTCATATTCATCCGGGGCTTCTTCATTATCGTCCACATTCACTTCGTCATATTCTCTGGTTTGGTCTTCATCTTCCTCTACGTCTTCATGTTCATCCTCGTCTTCATGGTCATTCAGATCTTCATATTCATCCGGGGCTTCTTCATTATCGTCCACATTCACTTCGTCATATTCTCTGGTTTGGTCTTCATGTTCATCCACGTCTTCATGGTCATTCAGATCTTCATATTCATCCGGGGCTTCTTCATTATCGTCCACATTCACTTCGTCATATTCTCTGGTTTGGTCTTCATCTTCCTCTACGTCTTCATGTTCATCCAGGTCTTCTGTTTGCTCCTGTTGTTGTTGTGGTTGTTGGTGTTGGTAGTTGTGTTGTTCTGTGGTCCTGGGCAGTCTGGCCTAGGTATGTGTACGGAATGTTATGTCTAGTGCTACAGCACATGATGCTATCGCATGTGGTATGATAGCTACCTATATCTAAACAAGCACACTTGGGTGATAACTTGGGAAACTAGATGCAAGTGGCAGTTCTGTGTATCTTCAGTGTCTCGTTACCAACCCGAAGCTATACCGAGTGGTGGCGAAATGTCACGACCTCCCATCTACCTCAGTTAGAGAAGCGCAGCGGTGTAAGATGGACAAGGTACCTGTATTATGGGAGAGTGGAGCATCAACGTCTGGAGGTAAGGGTTCCGAATCTGACACGTGCCCCGGGGGCTTTTTGAAAGGGGGCGTGGCATTTCGGACGAGGGGGGGGGCGTAAAGCGAGCTTCAAAGTGAGCGTCACGTTAACGCTAGGCGTAGCAGCTGCAAAAGAAATTCGAAGTCCCACTCTAACACCGAGACGAGACCCCACTTTAAGTGAGCTTTTTCGATTTTCACAGTCGATTATTGTATTTTGATATTAAAATGGATGGAAAAAAGTAGTATTTGAGATTATGTCACAAACTGGAGTAATAGGAACACGTTTTGGGATTTTATTTTACTGCCTCGCTTAGTGAAGCAGTCGGCATTCGGCACAGTCCACGAGGAGAAAGTGAAAGATGCCGGGCACGGAGATCGAAAAGCAGACGCGCGCTCAGTGGAAACAAAGAAAAAACAAACTATTTCTCGCAATCTAGCTGAATTTGTGTGTTCAACCAACTGGAACGTGTGTTTTAAACGACTCAGTGGGTTTTCTGCAGCTTTGATGATAATTGACCGTACCGCCGTCGTCATCTGTGACGACTGGTGCTCGGTCACTGGTCAGTCAGTCTGACAATAAGGCATGGTCACAGATAAGGGATTGTAAGTTGTCTGTGGCATGGTTCTTCTCTCAGCCAGGGACGAAACTTTTCCTATCCTAAACATCTTCACTTTTTATTGTGATTTTTGTGCGCAGTTCTTGAAAAACTCCTGCAGGATTCAGTGGAGTCTGCGGATTGTGGGTAGATAGCGCGCGTTAAATATTATCGAGGTATGCAGTATAGCCTACAGATAACGAAATAAAATATATGCTAAACTCATTACGTTTGGATAAAATCCGATAGTACAATAATATCTAAAAGATGAAATTTGCTCCAGATGGCACTTAAACATTTCCCCAAGAAATCTAGAACGTTTTCGTGTTACTACATTATTGACATGGCATGACAAAGTCTGTCTATTTGTTGTGTGTGTTTGTGTATTTGTGTTTGTGTCCGTCTGTTTCTATTTGTAGCTCTTGTATTGAACGAGCCGCCACTGCATGGCTTGTATTGAACGAGCCGCCACTGCATGGCTTGTATTGAACGAGCCGCCACTGCATGGCTTGTATTGAACGAGCCGCCACTGCATGGCTTGTATTGAACGAGCCGCCACTGCATGGCTTGTATTGAACGAGCCGCCACTGCATGCGCTTGCAGCATTGAGTGGTGAACTGTACTTGGTTGTGGCTCCTGCCGATGACTGATGAATGTCCGACGCATGCGCGCTCACTGCTACGTGGATCAATCTTTTATGGATGTTTTGTGTCGAGGGCGCCGACTGATGTTATCATTGTTTTACTGTTTCATATCTGATTTCTTGTGCAATAGTTCGTTAACATCCTTCAGGACGACGATGAGTAACACGTGTTTTACTGGTAATTGTTTACTGGTGATTGCGTTGCGACCACTGATCATTATCACTGTTGATAATCGTTGGAGGTGTGGTTTAACCAATTATAGGGCACGATAGCTTGGTTTCTGACACACTATAAAAAGCTTAGCTGTAGGGGATTTTTAAAGAATTGAATATTTACCCTCAGTTGAAAGAAAACGCTCACCGAGTTTCCTAAAACTAAAATTTAACAGTTTTCCTAAACATGAACCAACATATTTGCTATTTGTATTTGCATTTTTTTTATTTTTATGAACCAAAATTTCCAAATGAAATATCTCGGAAATCGTGGAATTGTGTATATTTAATTAATTTTAATTCTTTACATAATCGGTTTTCAATTCCTTCAAGATTCCTGAAAATGATCACAGTTCTCTGGAAACATTGTTATTGCTCCACACCATATGAGTATATGGCTAGTTTTTCTACGTGGCTGAAAACAAGAGAAACATTCGGTTATCCTTCACAGTAAAGTGATCACTGATCAGTATATGTAATGACAATAATGTTTAGTAGAAATACCCTCTGAAGGGTGTGTACGACTGTACGTGCCTCTCTTTAAATTGATTATTCGGATGTTTGTAATACATATGAAAACCCCGCCAGAATCGAACCGGTGACCTGCCGAATTAATCTTCACTTTTTACCGCTGAGCCACCGCTGTCGGTAAGTGAGATAAGTATTTACACTCTCCGACATAGTAAATCAAGGGTTGGACAGAACATGTCTTTACTCTAACCACTCTCCTGCCCTCACCCTATTATTTCTGACCGATAGAGGTGGCTTAGCGGTAAGATGCGAGACTCTAATTCGGGAGGTCGCCGGTTCGATTCCGGCCACCGGCAGTCTTGACTGAAGGTTTTTCCGAGCTCAGTCGTAAAGGCGAATGCTGGGATTGAGTCCTAGTTATAGCACTTGACATTCCTTCCCAGCTATCCAAACACCCTAATAACCTATAGTTAGTTACCTGAAGAGGGGGACATAAGGTAAAGCTGGTGTGCACCCTATAACGGGTATTTCTATGAAAAATTAATTAAATTATTATTTTTTTTGGGGCTCAATCTAATTACGAATCAATACGAAAACATGCACTAATGAGAAATGACCATTACTGAAAACCATATCGGATAAAAATGAGCGCAGAAGAGTGGTTAAAGTGGTTCGTCTGCAACTTTGTGAATGCTGACGTCAGGTGATGAAGTCGGAGCCAATCAGCGGGTGGCTTCTTCAAATACTGGCATGTGGTTGGGCAATGCCTCACTCATCTATGACGTCAGGTGATGAAGTCGGAGTCAATCAGCGGGTGGCTTCTTCAAAAACTGGCATGTGGTTGGGCAATGCCTCACTCATCTATGACGTCAGTTGATGAAGTCGGAGCCAATCAGCGGGTGGCTTCTTCAAAAACTGGCATGTGGTTGGGCAATGCCTCACTCATCTATGACGTCAGGTGATGAAGTCGGAGCCAATCAGCGGGTGGCTTCTTCAAAAACTGGCATGTGGTTGGGCAATGCCTCACTCATCTATGACGCCAGCATCCACAAGGTCGCTGTGGAATAATAAATGTGGGTTCTCACCCATTCTTGATTTACGTACGCTGCACATACCGATACCGTACAGTAAATGTAAAGAGGATTAGAACTCGGTAACTCGCAAGCGGACTTACAAAACTATAAAATCCATTTCGATGCAAAGCTGCCTTTTGTACCTCGGTTCAAGTGTGCATGGCGAGGTAGCGTAGCCGCAGACTAAAGAAAGAGTTGCAATGCGGGCGGACTGCGGATTACGAGCCGATCACACTTCTGTATTTTATTATACTCCGCAGTCGCTGTCACTTGGAGATATGAACACGAAGCCTCGTCAGCTGGAAGGCCACTTTTAAAACTTTTCTACAGTTTACAAGACAGCTTTTATAATTACATGAAATAGAATACATTGCGAACACGAAATGGATTTAGTTAGATGTTACGGATTCATTAGTTTTTATTTATTTATTTATTTATTAAGCAAATATATAAATTAGAGATATGTCATCAAATATGCCACAAGGACCGTGTTCACTATAGCACGGCGTTCTTGCCATTTGCCTTGTACTAGTGACTGTAACAGAGTACAATTGTATTGTTGTTATTATTATTATTATTATTATTATTATTATTATTATTATTATTTTTATTTTTATTATTATTATTATTATTATTATTATTATTATTATTATTATTATTATTATTATTATTATTATTATTATTATTATTATTATTATTATTATTATTATTATTATTATTATTTGTTTTATGACGTATTCGCTATGTGTGTCATAATATGACGTCGGTCAACTGGGTTCAGTGAAACGGAGGGATCGCTTAGTTGGACACAATTGAAGGGCAAGTGGACTGGAAGGAATAAGGATAACAGATGCAAAGCCAGATTGAAATATATACTACAGCATATAAGCTATAGGAATCCCTGGTCTAACTAAGGTGCAGCAGTGTGTTCGGATTGTTGGGGAGGAATGTCCAAGGGCTGTGAGTAGTACTCAAGCTCAGGTGAGGAATGTCCAAGGGCTGTCAATAGTACTCAAGCTCAGTATTTATTTCCTTTCTGAGTGAGGAAAACCTCGAATAAAACCTTCCATCAAGATTGCCGGTGGCCGGAATCGAACCGGCGACCTCCCGAATTAGAGTATCACGCGTTACCACCGAGCCAGGTGTCTGTTGGTAACGTAGGATATGCAAATACTGAGAGGAATAGGGAATGATGGAGTGAAGAGCTGTTTCGATCAAACCTATTGATGTAGGCTCTATACTAATTGTAATGCCAAAGCGGATGTATTCACATACACGATCCCAGCATAGTCGCACAGTCGTTTAGGCGTTGGTCTGGTAAACAGCGCTCCCTGCGTTCCAGGTTCGAATCCTGGCTTCATGAATGTCATGTGGCGTTTTTTCATCGTATTAATCCCTCATCTCACTCATCGTCCCGATTAGCATCGTTGCCAAAGTATGATATGTTTATGCCCTAATATCATCACCACGACAAGTAAGATGGCTATTTGTTGCCTTTTGCGCGTCTATGACTTCCTCTTGTTTACATGATCACGAACGTAAACACCTTTGTTATATCCGTGCCGGGCTCTGTTCTGACGGAACAATAGTTCGCATGTATTGTACACAGACAGACAGACAGACAGACAGACAGACAGACAGACAGACAGACAGACAGACAGACAGACAGACAGACAGACAGACAGACAGACAGACAGACAGACAGACAGACAGACAGACAAACAGACAGAGAGACAGACAGACAGACAGACAGACAGACAGACAGACACCGCACTACAGTTAGCTTTCTTGGTATCCCGTTAGCGTGGTAGGTTGCTCAACTGTAATGCTAAAATAAGACAATGTGTACCCGCGCCCTTGGCACTGTACCGGATGATTTTTATATTATGTGTCGACAGCGCTCGTAGGCCTAATCTGTAGATCGAGGTCACAATTCACTTCCAGGTTATATAAACGCAAAACAAAGCAGGAACCCGTCCGCAGTTGGGAAGCTATCGAAATATTCTCAATGAAGCTTCTTTAATCGAGATAATGCGCAATTTATATAATTATGCGCGTGGATGGGGGATTTCGCAATATGTTTGGTTTTTTTTTTTTTTCTTGATTGGCGAAGTTATCTAATAATTTATTGCTGTTGTGTTGTGGGAGAACGCAACAACGAAAAAGAAAGTGGCTGGTGAACTGAAGCGTGGAGAGAATTTACAACATTTTGTTATGACGGCCATTGTTAGTGCACTAATTGTAGAAATCTAGATTGTAACTAGGATGGAGATCATTCAGTCACGTGCCTAGAAGACAAACACACTGAAATATGCTAATAAGGAAATATGATTATCTAAATGAGTGGTAAGTACATTGGCGTGTTTTCTTGAGTAGAAAAGGTTTTTAAAAGCCTCGTTTCTGTCTATAGGCATGCACTACTTTATACCATTATGCACTTAGGTCCAAATGCATAGTCGTTTCCTCACGTGCTCCTTAACTCAGCCTTACCTCAGCCTTTCCTCAGCCGCGACTCACGAATGGAATTCATGAACCTTCCTCACGCTCGACTCAGCTGAGGAAAAGCTAGTGTCATTGTTAGACTTGGCAACATTGTATATTGCCACCTTGATTCAAAATTGTTTCCATTTTACAAGGCAGTGACCTGTTGTTCATTCAAATAATACGGCGGCAACTATAAAGACACTTGTCAACCACTTCGTGGCCTTGAAATATGGCATTATTTATTAATTATATATATATTTATTTACTTATTTATCTATTTGTTAATTTGTTATTTATTTATTTATTTATTCATTTATTTATTTATTTATTAGTAGCAGCATTAAAATATTAAAATAATTAAAGTATATGAATATTGGAAAATCTAGAATAATGTTTAATAAATAATAAATACAAATTATTAACACTGATTTGTGATTAGCAATGAAATTAAAATAATTATTCTCAATTGATGAACGAAGACTGTAGGAAAATTGACAGCCTATCAAGGGTAACCATATAGGTACTAGGTAGCCTTATATGAATTCTTCACAAAATATATTAATATTTCCTTTTTTTTTTTAGCAATTACAAGTTTGGTTGAAGCATGAATCGTGGTTGGAATTTTTAAGCCTAATGCAATTATTGGTTCACAATAGGTATAATATTTTTACAATGATTGCAAGTATAATTTGAGAATTTACTTTTTTTAGCAGACCACCGTTGGTTAACTCCCCTCCCCCCCCCCCCTCCCAATGCTATAGGTGATTGGCATAGGGCTATTAAAATACATCCACATCCACATACATTACATAGCATGATGACATAACAGCCAAATGTGGGCATTAAATAAAAAGAAGACATTACTTCGGAATTTGTTTTTATATTTTTACACAAACCACATTTTCATTGCAGAAGTCATAATTATTTTCTCAACTTACTAGTATTGTGTGTTCATTTATGACTTTCACACGTTGTTGGGAGCTGAAATAAATTTGTTATTAGGGCAACCAAAGTTATTTTACTGGTATATTCTTTGAACTGAGTTGAAAATGCTTTCAGATAGTAGGAATTGTAAAAATTAGATAGACAAGTTTTAAATAATTTATGATTTAAAATTTTATTGAGTCAGAATTTTATACAATATCAGGTAGGCCTACATGTGCAAGCAACATTAAAATAGGCATGTGGAAATAAACATATTGTAGGCCTATTACAGTGGGTTTAGCTCTAGGTAGTATAGGAATTTACATCTGCAAGTTGTGAGGTTTTGGCTTACCATTGTGCTGGGTGTCCAATTGCTCACAGTACACTAGTCAATAGTAGGCCTAAACTTGCTGTTACTTGCACAACAAATTCATTGTACTAATAATATAGGTAGCAATGAATTGTTGTGGGTGCTGAATATTATGTTTATGCCTAGGCCTAAATTCTCCCCACTTCAGGCATAAAATTGAATGTTGTTTTAGGCCTAGACCAACCTACATTTTTACTGTGGAATGATTAATACAAATTAGGTATCAAAGCTGAATTCAAGAACTGTCCTGCAATCCTCTAGGCTTATAGGCCCTACGTAACAACCTTGGCAGTTTTCTGTACCAAGCCTACTCTATTCACATAAGCCTAAAGTTGGATAAGTGATCCGTTGCATCATTATTTTACTAGTCATAGCCCGTATGTCTAGGCTAGGCCTAAAGTTCTCTGAGGAATGTGGCAATCAACATGAGTTGAGTGCAAACTAGGCCTAGGCCTACTGGCCAGGCCAGGCCACGCTGGGGTAGGCCTAGGCTCTATACCTAGGCCTAGGAGACATAACTTCAGTCTTCAATCTTGTGCCCAGGCCTAGGACCACAACCACTATAACGATGTCCATTTGAAATAGGATAGGCCTAGGTAGACCTACCTAGTCAATGATGTCTAGGCTAGGGCTAGGCCTAGGACCGTATATTTTACATAGCCTACACAGCAACCTTTGGCAAGGCCTGAGGGCCGTAGGATAGGACTAGACCTGGATGTAGGTTATATCCAGTTAGTAGACAAATATATTTACAACGCACCTGAAATCTTCTGCTTACTTAAAATATTAAATTCATTTAAAAACTGGTTTAATTCGAAGAAGTCCGGGCCTCCTTCGCCACAGTTTCATCGCAAAACGGTAAAATATATTGAATGCACCATAATGAAATCTTCCAGTAGGTTCTCATATCTCTTAAATATCTTCTCGTTCCCTCTGGTACGGCCTTTTCGTAAAGATATACTGCTAATCTCTGTAAAAAGTCACGCCATCCCAACACATTTGCCGTGAGCGCCGCCATTGAAATTGAAACAAGCACAGCTGTGAGTTGTTATGATTTTGGAGCGCTGTGATTGGCTAAGTTTTGGCTGAGGTCGGGCGGAGGAAGACTCGAGCCCTCCTCAGCGTAATGACGATGTGAGGTCGAGGTAAGGAAGAGCTGAGGAGGTGTTTGCGTCCTTGCATGGGGCTCTCACGACTCAGGTCTTCCTTATCTCAGATCTGAGGAAAGGAAGAGCTGAGGAAGGTATATGCATTTGGACCTTAAGAGACACTTGAGCGTGATACTATTCGAGTAGGGGCCGGTATTTCAATGTCCAGTTAAAGTGTCAAGTAAATTTAACTGCCAGGTAAGCCCAGTTTGGTGTATTTCTATTCGCCGTTGTCATGGTGAAAACAATTTAACTGAAAAGTAGATTTTAACTGGACATTGAAATACCGGGCATAACTCCACATGACATTGATAATATCGGTTTTAGGTGTGTTTGCGATATATGAGCACGTTGGCTTATTACTTTCGGTGGTAAGTTTATATTTCTGTGTTAGTATACTCACAGCAAATTACCTAAACACATTTTATTAGTGGGCCGATAGTGGATCTTTGTAAGCCCAGCAGCAGCAGAGGGGTAAACCCATGAGCTTAACCCTAGTTTATAGTCTAATCAAGTCTCCGTGAGAAGTGGATGTTAAAATGCAACAGACAAATATGTACGGTTCCCCTGTAAGTAAAAGTGATCGTATTTCTCACGTACGCATTTTTGTTTTTCCTATTTGTGATTGTAGCAATCTTTACGTTCCTTCTTTTTACACGTCTTGTGTGTACTGTCCCTATGTTTTAAACGAAATTATATTTATTATGTAATTTTTGGATTGATTCGGGGCTATTAACAAGATATTCTGACAAATGATTTATTATTAGGGTATCGCGTTTATATCAAATTTGACAATTTGTCAAATTTGATTTGACATTTCATCCAAATACAGTCAATTTTGAATCCTTTTGTAGAATACCTAGCGTAGCCCCTCAGCATTCCAAAGTGTCAATGCTTACTGTTTTCATTTTTCAAGCTATTTATAAGTTATAACGAACTCGCTTAACTTCATGTTCTCTCTCTTTGTTCTTCTTGGTATCCTTTTGTTGCTAGACTTACATGATTTGATTATTGTTATTTTTTACTGTCTTTACTATTGTTTCGCTTGTACATCCTATTGTATGGTTGTATTTCTTGTTACTCCTTTATAACACAGATCTTGGCATTATACAATAAAATAATGATTCGGGTCAGCCTCGTGTTCATATTCGCCGATCACAACTCTGGAAACAGTGCGGTATGTATGTGCATCGAAGCCTATCGCGACGCCGTGGTCTCTTGACGGATGATGAACAATGGAAAAGGGAAAAGTGTATAACCTAATTAGTATAGTCATAGTTACAGAACAATTATTCGTTTATGTAGGTCTCCTAAGTAGACTACGGCGTGGTTTTTGCAATCAACCGTTAACCGTCAACCGTCAGGTTTTTTAACCAAGTCGGTTTGTTATTCAATCGTGAATCAATAGCTGACGATTATCGCTTCGCTTATCGCGTTCTTGTAACTCAACTATGATTAGCTATGAATAACCAGACGTTAAAACAACGTTGCGCAATTTCTCACATTAGCTCTGCATGGAGCTACCACATTCAGAAAATGACTTTATGTTCACTTCTTGCTTTCTTGTGAACCACTAGCTGATACATAAGTTTATATTTTAAAATGTTTCAAGCATGTTGGAGCCAGGTATGAACGTTTTTCGTTTACAAATAAAAGTGGAAAATCTTGTGTTTATTATCTCTTTTATCTATGAATAGAATTCAACACTTGTCGACGTTTAAGGGTTCATTTCTAAGGTTTCAATTACCAGTAATGAATATGGCGGTCACTGGTTTTATTATTCGGTGGTATTTTCTAGTTCAAAATCCATACCTATTCGTTTTTCTCAAATATATAAGTTGTACCGACATTTTATCATGAGCGGTATGAGAAAATAATCATGATTTTTTTCCCTTTATGTGAGACTAAATTTTAATTTTAATATTTTTGAAATTGTTTTCAGTTATAAAAATATTTTATTATGACAGGACACAAAGGAGATTACATAATGCAGAGGGACTCACTTTCGAATACCTCTGAAACGAGCATACAAAGGTAATATGAATAACATTCATAAATACCGCATTATTCGTAATATTTAAAACAAATTTCAGTGCTGATAAGATTCTTACATCACTTTTCGTCTCACAATAAATATTTAAAAAACGGACAAGAAAAAATGCACAAACTTTGTAACAATAAGTATCGAAATATGTTTTTTTTCTGTGTCTGTCGATATAGAGATATTGTCGATATTACCAACAAGAACGTATTCCCTATTGTGAGCGCACGAAGCCTCGGATGTTTATGCAGCTCCTCCCTATTCCGTCTGAGAAGTTCTAGTCCGTAAATCTCTGCTAGTTTTTATGCGAGGTGCGGGGATTTCCTATAAAGCTCGCGGATTGATAAGGCTCTTGGTTATCTGCAAGATGGACCCGGGTCACCCGCATTGCCCATCTACTGCATGCGGCAATACATCTCATGACCATACAATAACATACATAATATCAAGCAGTCCTAGCAGGACCTTGCTCACCTGTCTTTCAAAAATGAGTTATCGCGATAGGTTACACTTTTTGTAACCTAGCATATTATTATATTAGAAAACTGCTCTAAAATTAAATCTTTTTTTACAAATAAACAACTTTTTGTACGTATATTGTTAATTTTTAAGTTACGAACAATGACAATATAAACATGCCGGCCAATATAACATTTCATGTTACTGTTAGAATGTTATTGGTTTTGTGTAAATTGATTGATTGATTGTTAGGTGTTTAACGGCACGTAAATATTTTAGTTATTTGCACATTTTGTGTAAATATTTAGTAGAAAAAAAATTTGATACTAGAAATGTATCCAGAAATAAATATTGCTACATTGATTGATATTTTGTTCTTTGTATTGTTGTAACATCACTTTATTATTGATTCTTTATTGACAACAGGGCATGCCCCACAAGTGCAATACAATAGACAATTATTAACATTACTTAAATAAACAGTGAAACACAGAAAACAAATTGTATAAAGGTTATACACCACACATAATTATGTGCGTGTGCGTGTGCGTGTGCGTTTATGAGTGCGCGTGTGTGAAGATGTGCTTGTGTGTAGGTGTGGGTATGTGTGAGTGTGCGTGCGCGAGTGTAAGAATGTGTGAGTATTGTTAACGAAGTGTGCATGTTTGGGTGTGTTTGTTTATGTGTTCACAATTGGCTAGTTTAAAACGTGGAAGATTTGAATCAAAGATGTCTATTGTGTTGTTTGATGATGCTAATTTATTGTAGGTCTCTTGTATTCTGTTCAGGCAACTGTGTTTGTGTATGTTGATTCGACTCTTTGTTTGATAAAAGGTGGATGTGTTTCCTGTTTTCTTAGGTGGTATTCGAAAATTAATGTGGCAAATGAGAGATGTATCAAACAGGTTATTAATTAGTTTGTAAAGGAATATCATGTCGATGTACTGGCGCCTATCTGTGATACATACAACGATATTGCTGTCAATTCTAGAGGGAGCATCTAACATGTGATACAGTAACTATTGGACACACTTTCATATGTGCATTGTTCGGGCAAAGTGGTCAATAGATGAAGCTACAATAGATGATGGTTTCAGGAGTTATTGTTGTGAAACGCGAAGAGAAATTGAACTTAGGGAGACAGGCGTAGAATATTTACTTAGAAGGAAGGACAATATAATGCTGTGTGTCCTATTGATACGCGTATTTGTTCTACAGTATTATGTTTGTACCTTGATAATATCTAGCCCGACATTATTAGTTTTTTTAAATTTTAAATGGCGGTTTCAAGATACGGGCAAGAACGCTAATGAGCTCCAGACTGTAAGAAAGAACTATTGCAGCCGCTTCTCTTCACTCGGGAGTATTTCTGTCGCGAGATTCACTCACCCGTTTATGTCTCTAGAATTATGTGTTACGAACGTCTCCACATAATTCCACAGCACTCCGACATTAATATATTTCTACTTACAAAATCAATTTCTTTTTGTTTATGAAATGCGATGTTTTGAGCACAAAATGTTAAAGTCAAAGGACCAAGGTTCATCAATCATTTTAAGTACTCGTTCCTTAAAAAAAAATACGGTTCTTTAATTTTGTCTCGCGCATTCAAACATGTTTTTAATCAAAATTGTTGTTTCTGACATTCGTCCGCAGGTGTTCGCACTGTCCAACCTCTGACATATTTCATATTTAAACATTGATCTTTTATTGGTTATCGCTTACTTGTCGATGGTGTTCGGAGCCTACAAGCTATTAGTTGCTTTAAATTAAATTCCCCCACTTAAAATCAGTCATGTTACTGTGTGGGTAGACTATATATTATGAATGTATTTTTATTTTATTTATTTTTAGTTCTAGAACGAAATCTAACTGTTAGTTAGTTGAGTCGCATTATGTGTGCGAGTGTGAGTGGCATCGTATCGTATTGTTCTCATTATGCACAGCCAGCGTTCTTTGTGAACTGGGAAGTTGTGGGCGACCGGATGTCCGGAAACTACTGAGTCTCATGGTCAGGTCAGGACGGCGGCTTGTTGACATCGCGGCGCTGGGATAGGACTTCCTTACCGACCGTCAGGACGGCGGCTTGTTGACATCGCGGCGCTGGGATAGGACTTCCTTACCGACCGTCAGGACGGCGGCTTGTTGACATCGCGGCGCTGGGATAGGACTTCCTTACCGACCGTCAGGACGGCGGCTTGTTGACATCGCGGCGCTGGGATAGGACTTCCTTACCGACCGTCAGGACGGCGGCTTGTTGACATCGCGGCGCTGGGATAGGACTTCCTTACCGACCGTCAGGACGGCGGCTTGTTGACATCGCGGCGCTGGGATAGGACTTCCTTACCGACCGTCAGGACGGCGGCTTGTTGACATCGCAGCGGGGGAATAGACTTCTTTACCGACCTAGCTGAGTGAAAAGAGATGCATGCGTTCACACACAAGTGATAGATGAGTGGATTGTGGTTTCGTAAGAACTGAACTAGATTTTTTTTTATAAATATTTTATTTATTACGGTTATTATTTGTAATGTAAATTAATTTATCTCCGTGCGGTTTTGTATTCTGAGCTATTCTATTGAAATTTACGATTGATTAATTTTCTGAGGAGTTAACGCGTAACGCGTAACGCGTGTAAGTGCTGCTCTTGGTAAAATTAGTATCCTTTGAAGATTAGATCTTGCACCAAAATTGAAGTCACATCTTTTTTGTATTATTATAATTTTTTTTAACGAGTATCTCTGCCACGTCATGAGACAAGGAAGTGTATCGAGTATTGTTTACATATACTACTTAGTTTTATCTGAGGTGACATCCGGACAGGCCGCGTTGTCACAACAAAGAGTGCGTCCGTGCTGTGATGCTACGTAACTCTTCTCTTGAACAATAGCACAACTAGTGGAAACATGATTGTGTTTTGTTTGCTTTCTGGGTAGGTAAAACAAAGAACTAGGGCTGTGGCTCGTGAGGTTGGGGCACAGCTCTAAGCGTGTCTATCGTCCTAAGCGTCCGTATGCCACTGGCAGCACTACCTATTGTAATGACAGTATACATTGCGAAGCTAGAACTTTATACTTATAGGATATCTGTATTCTGTATGAAATCTCACTACACGTGTCGTCTCGTTGTTCGTGAGTATGAATTGCCCGTCGTGTCCCTTACTTCTACGGCGAAGGCGGGTTGACGGGACAATGTGGTATCCGGCTCACTTTCTCCCGCAGACGGTATCAAGGCAAGGTTAGGGAGTCAGTCCCGCCTTCTCTCGCCGCCAACATGCGTCGCGACGCCCTGATTGGACGCGAGGTTGCCATACAACTCAACCTCACTCATGCATGTGCTCATCTACTGAACAGAATACTGCCGTTGTGGTGCAATTAAGAATGTTTTGAACAAATAACTTAAAACTGTGAGAATGTAACATGTTTTGTTCTTGTCTTTAAAATGATATAGACGAGCAAGGTTTTGAAATGTTGGGAGGCTAAATATTATCAAGATGTACTGATATTCTAAGCAAAAGTGGTGCCTAATTGGTCGTGTTTGGTTAAAATTAGACAATTTGACGGTTTATTTTATCGACCAGAACACAATGAATTTTGCATCCTTTTTTAAAGAATGTCTGTAGAGCTTGATAGTATCTAGTCACGCATCATTCCAAAATTTTAATAGTGAATATTATTTTAAAGATACGGACGCACAACTCTAAATGTTCTCACTTGTCATAGCTGTTTGTGTTGAACTCTTAAATCAATGATTTTCATAAAAGAATGTAGTGTTTTGCAACACTCTTTTTGTTTTTAATTATCTCTTCATTCGGAATCATGTCTAGACTTGTACGACTCACCCGTTCTGTTCGCAAAGTGTGCAATCTTACCAAGTGTAAGTCTAGTTAATTGTCGCCTCAATTAGTAAAGTACAACTTTGTGAGTTAGCAGCCAAGAGTTGAACGAACCAGAGCAGAGAGTTTGTCTGTGAAATGTTTTTACTGTCCGATTAGGCCCGACTATATATCATTATCATCACATATCCTAATGGATCAATGTGGACGAAAGGTTTTGTTTTATTTAGATGGTTGAACAGCAATCTTGATAAATAAAACTGTACCCGCTTATTAAAAGAAAGAAAAAATGTAAATTTCATGAAATAATTCTAAGTGACCTAGAGCTACTGGCTCCTTTTTTTGTTTGTGTGGCATTCACCAGCTGGTTTCCTGTCCCGTTTAAATGTACAATGCCCCGACTTGCCTCTAGTTGTGATGGAGAAACGACTACAATTATGTTCAATTTATGGAATCGTATATCGTAGGTTCTGTTGCTGAGAACCGTAATTTGTGTTTTGCTTCAACTCTCTGTCTTGTTTGCAATGATGCATTTCCTCGGTGCGTGGATCGTACAAACTGTTTTGAATTCCTCTTTGATAACAGGAAGAGACGAAACATAATCAATAGAAGTAAAACAAAAACCGGCTACGATACACAACAATCGGATCAACTATAAAAATCAAGACAATATGAAAATAAAAAAAAAGAAATTCAAATCTATTCAAAATTAAAAAGTAGAAATAAAACCCAACTGTCAGCGATTGTAATTCCTATTACAATCTGAGTATATAAGACGAATAGGTGTTATGACTTACAGCGCACTTACAAAATAACGACCACACGGTACGTAATGTATAGTGTCTTGAATTAGCAATGTGGTGTCAATAGTGAAGGGACGTATATGACAAATACCAACCTAAATCTAGTTGCATCTCATTCTCTGCTTCCGATAGTGATACTATCAGCTAGTATGTTGGCAGGCGTTGCAAGTCCACTCCACGCAGCGAGAGAACAATAAGCAGGCATTGGAAAAACCTTTGAACTAGACCGCGTGGAGCGACCGTCTCTTCTAAGAATTTTAGCTATGACGACAGCACATGGCCTGATATGTCAATGTGACTTTGTGCGCTGTTCAGTGTTCCGTTTGATACCTGATTATAACAATAATAATAATTTTTGTAGGAATACCCGTTCTAGGGTGCACACCAGCTTTACCTGATGTCCCCCTCTTCAGGTGACTAACTAGGTTATTAGGGTGTTTGGATAGTAGGGAAGGATTGTCCGAGGGCTGATATTATGACTCAATCCCAGCATTCGCTTTTACGACTGAGGAAAACCTCGGAAAAAACCTTCAGTCAGGACTGCCGGTGGCCGGAATCGAACCGGCGACCTCCCGAATTAGAGTCTCGCGTCTTACCGCTGAGCCACCTCTATCGGTACCTGATTATAAAACCAATTAGCCGACACGATCCGTGTCCGCGTTCACTTCTAATAGGTGTGCAACAATCTCTCGAGAGAATGTCAAGGAGCATCATGCACGAACTACAAAGTGCAGCAGGAAACGCGCTACTCATAATATAACGGTTTCTAATTGAGTGGGCAACATTTCCATGTGTGGTCAAGGTGGCACTGCCCCACCCACATTTATTTGCCCGCATTACACAATTATGTTTGTCCCGAAACAACTCAGTTGATGCTCTCCTGTTAGTAGTGGCCAACTGGCGAGCCCCAATCTCAAATACCGAGCGCTGATTGGCCACGAACCCCTCGTCTATGACGAACGCATCGATAAGGTTGTTGCGGGGTAAGTATACACACTTTTAGTTTAGTAAGAACTAAATTACAACTTGGCAGAGAAAATCTCAACAGGGAAAATCTTGAACCAATTAATAATATAAAAAAAAAAAAAATAGTGAGAAGTCAATTAGGTGTATTTGAAAGCTGGGCCAAAATCACACTGGTAATGGAAGGGTTGGGATATCATCGCCTGCTTAACTGGAATCTGGATCCAGCTAGGCCTAGGTCTAGGTCCCTAGGACTATACGTCCACTTCGAGATAATCTTGGCTTCGGCTTAAGTCCTCTTGTTGATCATTTTGGCTCACGCCTAGGCCTATATCCATTTGGGTATTATCTTGCCCAGGGCTCACTTCACCCTAACTGCACACAAACTCGCCTCCACTAACGTACATTGTAACATTACTCTCATCTAAGCGGCTAAGCCTAGGCCTAGGCCTATGCACGATCCCGTGAAACGGTTCAAAACGAAACACACAATACAATACCTTCTTATTTCGAATCCGTAGCCACAAGATGAAGAAGAACTCATTAAAATGGTACTATCTAAAGTGATAGTTTTCAATTGAATCCAACAGTTTTGTCGATAATACAGGTTACAATAATCATCAAAAAAACAGCGCCCAGACTTGTTTCACGCAAGCGGAACGTGGAGCGCTCTGTAGGCCTACACGAATGGACGAACTGACTTTACGAACTGTGTGCTGTAAACGGATTTTTAATATTATCAAAATCTCTTTAAAAACTTATAAGCTCATGGGAAAAAGTATATGGAAAATAAATTTTCAAATGAAGTTTGCTCGTAGACTTGCAGGTAAATTTCTAGAAAGAAACTTGTCGGGGCCTCAGCGCCCGCGGAGACATAAAACATACGTAGTTACTATATAACAAACATTTTTTAATCACCGGTTAGAGGGGGTCCGCGGTATTGGAGTCAACCCATCACTTCACCTTATTCATCACCACCTGCATTATCACTTCGACTCAATACCAACTTGACCTCCTCTTTTGACCTTAAGTCATCATTTTTTTTCTATAGAGTTTTGGCATACCAAGCAAGAGAAAAGAATTATAGTTGGCCACAACCTGGAACAAACCGCAACAGAAATAATTGTTTTGTGTTGTTTTGGTTTGAAAAGAAAGTACGTTTTTGAAACAATACGATCTATTATTTTATATAAATTACGAAAATTATTATTATTATAATATAGGACTACCTCATTTTTTATTATTTTAATAATAATCATATTATTATTAGTTTCAAAATTAACAAATAAAATTACGGGTTACGGATAATATCAATACATATAATGGGTCAAAGTAATTCAGCAACGTGTTCCAAATAAATTAACCACATGGGCACGTGGCTAAAAATATTATTAATAATTGTTAATTAATATAAAATAGCATTAGTTACGAATCTAAAAATAGATATCGATTGTACCGCCGCGATTTAAATATATCGAAGTCGAACCGCATGCAGACTGATGTCATTGCCTGCTACTAAACATTGCTGTCAAATTGCAATAGTGATTCTCGGTATTTTGATAAAGAATATATGAGAAATGTTAAGTTCTTTTATTTTCATAAGTCGAAGGGAGATTTGGAAAAATGTAAAAGCTGGGTTCAAGCCTGTGGAAGACTTGGATTTACCGTGAGTAAAGTGACAAGAAACACGTTCATGTGCAGCAAACATTTTGTAGATGCTGACGGTCCATCGGAAATATACCCTGACCCAATCTCTACTAGATTAACTCCAGATCAGGATAATTGATTACAAATAATTAGTGAATACAATGTAACGTGACAGAAATGTGTGGCCTACGCTAGGCCTAGCCATGCAAATTCCTAAGCCTACGCCTAGCTAAGCCTTAGGCTTAGCCTAACTCTAACCAAACTTTTGTATGCTAGCTGTCACAATCGGCCCAGGCCTAGGCCCTAACTATTTTCTATGTATAAATATTAAATATCAATACCTAAACTAGGCTCAAGTCCCAACACCTAATAGCGATTTGCGATCAAATAAATCAATGGAAGCGACATTTCAATGTAAATGTTGTCATAATACACGCTGACATATGGGGCGAATCGGGTTGTTTGCAAGAGCTCAATCAGTATGGCCGCGGGCCGCCTAGGTAGTTTACAAATCTCCCGTTTGGAACGCTCACATAACATGACGTCACGAAGTGCTTAATCGTAACTAACGCTATTTGCCGGGCTTTCCTTGATCTTGGACGGCATTTAGAGCGATCCAGGTTTGAATCCTGGCTCTGACTGGATGTCATTTGGTGTATTTCATCATCATAATCACCCACACATCGTCTCGATTAGCATCGATGCCAAAATGTGAGACGTAACTTGCCAAAAACCATCATATCAATATCATTCATCATCATCATCGTCATCATCATCATCATCATTCAAAGCCCTAAATGCGTTTCAGAGTAATTCTTGGCAATTTGATCGAAAACAGGCAATTTACCCAGTGCGCGTGTCTGTCTGTCTGTCTGTCTGTCTGTCTGTCTGTCTGTCTGTCTGTCTGTCTGTCTGTCTTTATGTCTGTCTGTCTGTCTGTCTGTCTGTCTGTCTGTCTGTCTGTCTATGTGTGTGCCTGTGTCTGTGTTTGCGTTGTGTCGTCATGTGCTGGGGTCTGAAGGGCAACAGGTCAGTGGGTGGGCATTGCCCCCAGCTGATTGACACGTGGGCGACCCAACGTGCACCAGGCAAGGTCGAGCTACACTATCTGCTATCTCAGCGGCTCGCTGTATGGTGAGACTTAACACCCCTAAATCACCGCTAGTTGCTCGCGCGAAGTAAGTTCGTCGATTGAGATCCAAAATCGCCATTATGGATCTCATTACAAAAATCGCATTTTTATTTAAATTTTAAATGAATCTTACCAATAATGTGAAATTCCTGTGGAAATATAGATTGCAAACGCAGTTTCTCTTTACAGATTGTTATTTGTTACTTTGCCTTTTTGGGTCATAATTTGTTTTTATGGATTGGATTGGACCACTTGGGAAGTCGCCGTTTAGATAACTATCACAGATATATGATTGAGTGCTACTAACAGTTCTAGTTTCAGTTTAGTTTATTTTTTCCAAAATCGTATATGACATAATAAATATTCTATATTTGTATGATACTGTAAGAATAAATTTGAGGTGGGGTATTCGTTGTTATTAAAGCATGTCCACACTGCCAAAGCAGAGCCGCAGAGCAGCAGAATGCTCGCGAGTGCAGTGTGGACGGCGAGCCGCGCGCACCCAAATGCTCGCGAGCGTCGGTACATCAAAGAAGATCGCAGGTAGCACACTTGACCCGGACGCGCCTCTGAACAAGTTGATAAAAATGAGAATATAGTTTTCATAAAAATTAGATTTAACTGTCTTACTCATAGAAAAAATAACGAATAATTACTTTTTAAAGTGTTTCTATTAAGTTCCTCAAATTTCGAATGTGTATGAAACTGTTTTTCTTACTTTGCTTGTCGCTATAATATATTTTGTTGACAAACGTTTTCCTACTCACGATTGAAATAAAGAAGATGTTTCCGATTAGATGTCACTAGATTTTTGCTATACTAGCCCCAACGTAAGTATTCGCATACCGACCTAAGATCCGTATCTATTGCTCCTTTCATGCGGGCTAACATATTCCTGGCGTTCTTTCACACATTTGTAAATACAGTCCTCCGCTGAGTAAAATGCACCTCTAATTAGCCACGCCCACCGTTCCAGGTAACCAACGGAAGGTCGTAAATTATCCCTAACGGACCTGTTTAGGAACTAGTGATCTATGATTGTACGACAGTACGCGGCATGAGAACAGTACGTTAGGCCGGTGTAGCACAGTACAATATTCTGTGGGTTGAGAAGATGGGAGTGAGAGATTTCCTTCGGGCTCTATTTCAGAAATGTAAGCGGTGTCTATTTCCGCCTATATTCATGTTCCTGAGAGTGCAGTGTTGCGTAACTGTGCCGGTAGATCGGGTTGCACCGCTATTCGCTACGTTACGGTGGAGCCTATTCTGAGAGATGATGTCTCCGTTGCATAGCCCCGGGCCTTGATTAGGGTAGAGTAGTCGCATTGGTGGTGACAATAATACATTCATCATTATTCTTATTTTACTATACTATAACTTCTTAAAAATAAATAATTTCTCCTTGGATTTTAAGTCGTGTAATATTGTTATTTTTCGGGTCGAAGCGGACTTTTGTAATTCTGAAGCAACCTAACCTACCACGCTCAGGTTTGCATCCCGAGCTTGGCTTGAACATGCTCAGCGCGTTGCTAGTTCATGTTGGTAGGTTGGTGTCGCGAGAACTGACTTCGTGGCATTATAACCAGTAGCTCTTCTCTTCTAGATGCAGTTACAACCTCACTATTTAGAGAACAGCTGATGAAATAACGCCATTTTTGGCATGAGTGAAAACTTCAATTTTACTAATCAGTTTGTTGTTGTGCAAACAATCAACGACCCACAAAGGTGTGCGTGGGTAAGCGTCGCTCTTGAATAGGGGCAGACATCATCAGCAGAGCAGATTACAGGAGAGAAATGAGGCTAGTGAACGGATAGTTTCATCATCAGTTTCATCATTTCAACGGATAGTCTCATGCGTCACGAGGCGAAGCATGGCTTTGTGTGCTCCCGTTTTCTCGCAACCATATGAAAACGAACGACAATAACAGGACAAAGTGTTTGGGTTACAAAGGTCGCTCACTTCTCTATCGGTGATGAAGGTCATCAGGTGGACATTCAACTGTCCAAAGCACAGTCACAGTCTGTCACGTGTCTTTGTCTCGTAATGAGCTCTCTAAGGTATCTCCCATCTTCTTACGATGCGGTAATAGGGGAAGATCGGCTTCCCAGTTGACGATCCGGACTCGTACCACATAGATCCGCTCACCTGCGGCGGCGGTGCCCTGTATCATCTCAAACGAGTATTGCTCTCTAAGCTTTCAACTTGTCACATGATGTAGTTCCTTAACGAATTTTGTGCTCGTTTTATGTATGATGTTAATTGTTTACTATCAATATTAATATTTTAATTATTTTAATTTAGAAGGTTGTTTTGCATACACGTTGCAAACGTCAAATTTATCCGTAAAACAAGAGAAATATATATTATTGTCGGCAACATACATTAAATAGAGCACTAAATTATTTAGAGAATTACATCATTTTTTACCTTGTGGCAATTTTGTAGCATTAGGAGCAGTTTATGCATTACAAATGATTATCGCATTGTTCGCCTGCTTGTAGGCGTGAAAGGGTTCGTATACAAAGTAAGAATCTGTACTTTCTCACAATAATTCAGACATAAATGTAGGGCTTGACCGATGCTTTGAAATATGTAATCAAGTGTAATTTCTACTTAGTACATCTAAAAATAAATCGTTACATACATGAGTAAAAAGCGTATTTTAAACCTGACCGAACGAAACCATCTGTTTATTAATGTTGACTGTTGTCTAATACCCGAGTACCAAGGTAGAAACCTTCAAGCGTTGTCCACGTGTTGTTACGTACCCGGGTAATATAACCAGGGCCCGGTTCACAAGAGCTCCTCTCTTTTTTTGGTCTTATCTCTAAGACCGGCCTAACTTTGAACCTCTTGTAAACACAGGAAAATATCTTAGAACAGATTTTAAAACATATTATTGGAATGCTCATTAAATCCTAGTTCTCACTAGTAATTAGTAACTTCTTCATGTGACCTGGGTCTGGTTTTACAAGAGGTTCGAAGTTAGGTCAGTCTTAGAGATAAGACCAAAAAACGACTTAGGACCTCTTGTGAATCCAGGCCCAGGTCTTATTGGAATCGTGTATTTCAGAAATAGAATAAATCACTTTTCGAAAAAAAATAAGACGTAACTCCAGCACTTTCTTACGGTACAAATTTGATTGTAAAACGGGTGCAGGTCCCAGACCTTGAAACTGTGCTCAGTGGACTTAGGCCCTTTCTGAAATACACGATTAATTTAAATTAGAATATAACTAACCTAATTCAGTCCTTATAATCAGTTATCGCTATTCTGTGATAAAGCTTCTCCGTTAGTCCATCATATTATTGTATTACGAGCGGCTCCTGAATGTTACCAAGGTTTCTTCTAAAGGCAACAAACGTTGAAAGCTATCTTTCATTATGTCTTGCAATAACAGAGCCCATGCACAACACAGCCAGTATCATTGTTGGAAGCAGATATGATCAGTCTGTGTATGTATGTACGCGTCGTGTGTATAGAATACGCCCCCCTATACACGAAACAGCCTCGTCTGCAGTCTTGTTTTCTGCTAGTTTTGCCGGGGGTGGGTAAATATACCAGCTGGCAAAACATGGTATGTGTGTGTGTGTATAGCAAAATAATATATGGGAGGTAAGTGGTTTTATTTCGTAGAATACACAGACCTGCGACCATGCAAAATCTCAATTAATGCCGCATGCTGGAGGTAAAACGGACGCAATATTTTCATGTTCTAAAAATGACGTAATGGTTTTATTTTATTGTACGTTGTACAGGTAGACGGTATTGGCTAGCACTAATAACGACTAACGAGCGTCATTCACACGAGCACATTACAGTTGGCTTTCTAAAATACAAGACGCCATTTTACTCATTATGGGCTCTATATTTTCTTTACAGGTTAGAATAAGAAAATCTCTAGTGCAGTGTTGCAAGAGTGATCTGAGAGTCTTATTAGATTGGTTTTCCGATTTCCTCCTTAGTAATCAATTAGTTCGAGTTGCATTTTCGAAAGACTTCCATACAAGTTGGTAGATAAGTCTCACTGATTAACTACCCGCCCCCCACGTGTAGCTGTACGACAGTATAAACGTTATTCCCTGATGTGAACAATAACACAATTAATAACCCCTCCACAAAGATAGAGGAAATATCACAATTATAACTCGGCTCCTCCTATTTACCACGCGAGCCGAGTCGTATACGGACTCGGACGTCTATCTTTATAAGATATTGTTTATATTGTAGTAGAAGTACTTTTAAGCAGTCAGAAAATAAATATCTATCTATCTTATCGTTCTAAGTTACTTCTAGTACGAGTCCGATACGATTCGGTGCGGACTCGGCTCGCGTGGTAAACGTAGTTATGACTGCAAGATAATTCATAATAACTTTTAAAAAAATATTTTATTCATGTTGTTGCTTTAGGTCTGTATTATTGAAATGATGTTGTTCGAGACGATTAGGG